>VMDO01007293.1:0-84616 GCA_007922755.1 Pedetes capensis
CATTGCTGATGTTGGACAGATATTAACTGAAAGTAGAGAACACCAGAAAAATGCCTATCTGTGTTTTGTTGACTATGCAAAGGCATTTTTTTTTTTTTTGGTGGTACTGGGGTTGAACCCAGGACCTTGCACTTGCATGTTTTGCAAGTGCTCGATCACTGAGCTGCACCTCCAGCCAATTTTTTTTACTTATTTTGAGACAAGGCCTTGCTAAATTACGTAGACTGCCTCTGGTCTTGAACTTGCGATCCTCCTGCCTCTGCCTCCCAAACTGCTGGGATTACAGGCATGCGCCATGGTGTCCGGTTTATGCAAAGGCATTTAACTGTAAGGATCACAACAAATTATGGATAATATTGCAAAGAATTGGGATACCAGAGCACTTAACTATACCCAGGAGGAATCTGTACATGGACCAGGAGGCAATTGTTCAAACACAACAATGAAACACTGCCTGGTTTAAAGTCAAGAAAGGTATGCAGTCAGGATTGTATCCTTTCACCATACCTCTTCAATCTCTATGCTGAGCAAACAATCAGAGAAGCTAGGCTTTATGAAGAAGAAGGTGGCATTGGGATTGGAGGATGACTCATTAACAACCTGTGTTATGCAGATGACACAACTCTGCTTGCTGAAAGTGAAGAGGATTTGAAACATTTACTGACGAAGATCCAAGAACACAGCCTTCAGTATGGACTCTGCCTCAACATCAAGAAAACAAAAATCGTTACAACTGGGTCAGTATGCAACTTCATGATAAAAGGAGTAAAGACTGATGTCCTAGAGATTGCTTTATTTGGTTCTACAATCAATACCATGGAAGCTGTTGTTGTTGTTGTTAGGTGCCGTCAAGTCGGTATCCAACTCATAGCGACCCTGTAAACAACAGGGGAAACACTATTGTCAGTGATTCTCTGCAGCTCATAGGGTTTTCAATGACAGATTGATTTTTGGGAGGGGGCTGCCAGGTCCTTCTCCCAAGCCTACAGTATCTGGTGTTCCCAGGTGGTCTCCCATCCAAGTACTAACCAGGCCCGACCCTGCTTAGCTTCCAAGATCTGATGGGATCAGATGCCACAGGGCTACGGCTGCAGGCACCATGGAAGCAGCAGTCAAGAAATCAAAAGATGCATTGTATTGGGAAAAGTTGTTGCAAAAGATCTCTTTAAAGTGTTGAAAAGTAAAACTGTCATATTGAAGATGAAGATGTGCCTGACTCATGTCATGGTATTTTCAGTTGTATCCTATACTTTTGAAGGATGTACAATGAGCAACAGAGACAGGAGAATTGATGTTTTGAATTATGGTACTGGAGATGAATATACCACAGACTGCCAAAAGAACCAATAGAGCCACCCTAGAACTGTAACCGAGTGCTCCTTGGAAGCAAGGATGGCTATACTGCGTCTAGAGTATTTTGGACATGTTGTCAGGAGGGCCCAATCCCTGGAGAAGGACATCATGTTTGAGAGAGTGGTGGGTCAATGGAAAAATGTAGACCCTCAACTAGATGTGGGCTGGGATTTATCTCAGTTGGTAGAGTGCTGCTCTGCAGTCTCTGAGGTCCCAAGTTCAATTCCCAGCATCACAAAAATGGAAGGACATGGCAATCCACTCTTGAGGCAATCCTGAAACAATCAGTCATTAAAAACCTTGTAAGGGTTGCTATGAGTCGGACATGATGGCACCTAACAACAACAACAACAACTACTAGATGTATTGACACAGTTGCTGCAACAATGAGCTCAAGCATAAAAAAGATTGTGTGCCAGGCACAGAGTCAGGGAGTGTTTTGTTCTGTTGTACACAGGATGGCTATGAGTGGGACCCGACTTGATGGGACCTAACAAAAACTGTTGGTGGATATTTAGGTTGTTTGCAGTTTTTTTGTTATCACAAATAAAATTACTATTAGGAATTTGTGCTAATGTGTAAGTACTTAAATTTCTTTATGGCAGTAGATCTCAATACTTACTGACTACTAGAATCACTGGAGAGCTTTTAAATGTTGCAAGTACTTGGGCCTCACCCCAGCCCAACTGAAATGTAATGTCTGGAGGTGGGGTCCAGGCTCCTGTATTTGACAAGTACATGGGATTGTTCTGACATATAGGTTTGTTGTTGCTAGGTGCCATGGAGTCATGTCCAACTCAGAGTGACCCTCATAGGGTTTTAATAGCTGATTGTTTTGGGGTTTCCTTGGGAGTAGATTGCCATGTCCTTCTCCCATTGACTTATAGGTGTTGTTGTTGTTAGGCGTCGTCGAGTCGGTATCCAACTCATAGTGACCCTCTGTACAACAGGGGAAACACGATTGTCAGTGCTTCTCTGCTGTTCATAGGGTTTTCAACGGCAGATTGATTTTTGGGAGGGGGTTGCCAGGTCCTTCTCCCAAGCCTACAGCTTCTGGTGTTCCGAGGCAGTCTCCCATCCAGGTACTTATAGGTTGTTGTTGTTGTTAGGTGCCGTCAAGTCGGGACTCATAGTGACCCTCATAGGGTTTTCAATGGCAGACAGTCGGGATTGCCTTGGGAGTGGATTGCCAGGCCCTTCTCCCATTTTTGTGGTGCTGGGAATTGAACTCGGGACCTCAGAGACTGCAGCGCAGTGCTCTACCAACTGAGCTAAATCCCAGCCCACTTATAGGTAGGGTTGAGAAATACTGCTTTCATACATCTACCTTGGAATGGAATTGCTGAGTCATAGAATCCATATATCTTTCATTTTACTAGGTAATATCAAATGGTTTCAGTGATTGTACCAATTTGTATTTCTTCTAGAACCATTTGTGTTCTGGTGGCTTTACATACTTTTTAATTCACATTTCCTTGATAACAAAGTGAACATTTCTTATTAGGCAGTAGGCATATTAATTTTCTGGTGAAATACTGATATAAATTTTTTGTTGTTTTTGTCTAGTTTTAAAACTGATTTTTAGGCATTTTGGATAGACTGTTTTTGCTACAGGTGTTGTAGTTATCAGTCTTTCAATCTATGGACTTCTGCTTTTATGAACAGATGATCACAAATTCTTAATCTTAACATAGCTAAATCTATTTTTTCTTTTGACTTGCAATTTTACGTCTAACAAAAGCACTCTGAGATTAAAGAAAATGTTTTCTTTCCTTCCTTCTCTTTCTTTTCCCTCCCTCCCTCCTTTCTTCCTTTTTATTTTGTTTTTCCTTGACAGAGTCTTGCTTTGCTGGGATTACAGGTGTGTGCCAGCATGCCCACTTCAAGTTATTCTCTTATATGGTCTTCTAGAAGTTTTGTAGCTTTTGCCTTATTTTAGGCATTTGCTAAGGTTTGGGTGTGGTTTGAGTGTGTCCTCTAAGAGTTGCCATGTTGAAATTTAATCTTCATTGTATTAAGGAGAAATCTTAACCTATGTGTTTAGAGGTGGGGCCTTTGGGAGGTGATTAGGATAAGAGTATCAGGGTGGGGAATCATGACTAAATACTGGTAGCTTTATATCAAGAGGAAGAGAAATCAGAACATGCACATAAGCTTCATGTCTCTTGTTTTCTTATCAAGAAAACTCTTTGAGCAAGGCCATTACCACATGTGGGCTTTTAAATGTCTAGAATTGTGAGCTAAATAAACCTCATTTCTTTAGATCTCCACCTCAGGTCATTTATTACAACAATGAAAAACGAACTAGTGTAGTATTCAATCCATGTGGAATTCATTTTTGTTGAAGGTGTAAGAGCTCAGTTCTTACCTTTCCTGTTATGAACCATACATCCCAGCAGCATATATTTCAAGTGTATCTTTTTTCCACTGATTTACCATGACACATCTGTAATAAAGGAAGAGCTCATATTTGTATAGGTCTGTTTCTAGGTGTTGCACTCATCTATTTCTTTATCGCTGCACCAATACAATGCTGCTTTAATTGTAATTCTTGATAAGAACACTCTTTCCATTTTCTAAGGAGTATCTTAGCTATTAGGCTTTTGTTCTTACATATGAATTTTAGAATCAGCTTAAGTCCTACTGAAACCAAACCAAACCAGGTGTTATTTTGACTGGAATTGCACTGAATCTCTTTTCTTTTTCTTTTCTTTTTTCTTGAGGTAGGGTCTTGCTATGCAGCCGAGGTTGGCCTCCAACAAGACAGCCACATGCCTCAATCTGAACTGAATTTTAGAATTTAGAAATAATTGGCCATTTCTACTTTATTGTATATTCTTACCTGGAAATCTTAGTATATACACATGACTATAATACTTTCACAGGGTCATTTGGAAACATATAATAGTATAAAGAAAAAAAAGGCATTTCCTCCAAGTCTTTTTACAAATTGTGATTGAGATCACACTGTGCATTACAACCCCCATATGTTCTTTTCTAACCTTTAGCTTTTCCCCATGTTTGGAAACTTACCCATAAACAGAATTTTATTTATTTTTTGTGGTACTGTAGGTTGAATCCAGGGCCTTGTCTTGCATGCTTTACAATTGTTGTACCATTGAGCTGCACCCAGCCCATTTTTTTACTTTTTGAGACAGGGTCTCACTAAATTATGCAGATTGCCTCTGGTTTAGAACTTGTAATCCTCCTGTCTTTGCCTTCTGAGTCACTGGGATTAGAGGTGCATCACCACATCTGGCCAGAATTTTAATATTTATATAATATTCCACATCATTCTATTTGGCAAATTTCTTATTTTGTGAATATGTATTATTATCACCTTTTGCTGTTATATATGATACTATCATATGCTATGACTTAACAACAACATTATATGTTTCTTTGTGCTTGTTTTCTTGTAGTTCTTCATCAGGGGCATCAATTCTATAGAGTCAGGCTTCCACCCATATGACCTCATTTAACCCGAATCATCTCCTTAAAGGCCCAATCTCCAATACATTCACATGGGGGATTAGGGATTCAACAATATGAATAGGGGGAGGAGGTGCACAGTTTGGATCACAGCACATCTTTTGTTAGATTTAGTCCTTATCATCATATATCTTTGATGCTATTATAAATTTTTTTTTCTTACTATTTTATCATCTTTCTCATTATTATACTTAAGTGTTTTGTGGTATATGGACTTGTAATTAACTTCTCAATACTAATTCTGTAAGAAGTTGCTGTTTTACAGATGATACCATATAAAGACCTAAGGATAATAATATCAAATGTCAGCTTCTTTGAAAATTTCTTTATTTCAGATTTACTACTATAGTCACATAATTCTCAAAATCTAAGCTTACAACTGATCGTCACATGAGTTCCCTTACTCATATACATACTTATTAAACAGTGGGACAAAAAATTCTGTACAATATTTTAGTAGTTACATGATTTGTAAGTAACAGAGAAGTAGTGAATGCTGAAGAACTCCCAATGTATTACACATAGGATAACTATGTAAACACAAGAAGCTAGGTAATAAAGGAAAGTTTCCTGTTCAGTCACTGAAAAATGTTAAAGGCATTTTATGATGAGATAAATGCTTTAAGTTAGTACACAACCTGCTGGGCAAATAAAATTGCTACATTGGTTTGGTACTTTTGCATTTAAATATTTGTAGGATAGTACTATACATTTATTTGAAATTTAATAAAGAATAAAATTGTAAGTCTGGGTTATTAATGCAGTTGCTTGAGTTTTTTAATGTAGTATCTCATATACTGACAGTGCTTTATTCATTTATCTTTTCTTCTTTCATAAGGTTTAGTGGGACTGTGCTATGCTAGAGCAATAATCCAGAATGTCCTGAATAGTGAATTCCATTGTAACACCAGATCCAGGATAACAGCGAGCTATCAAACCCTCAAAGTGCTTGTATTGGCGTATAAATTCATCTTGCATGGAGTGCCACACCACCTGATTATTAAAAGAAAATAAAAGCCATTAAGCTATGGATGGAAATAATTCATAAACAAATACACAGAAATAACACCAAGACATATTCTAAGAATTTGGTATAGTATAGTAGTGAAGAACATGCATCCTGGAGCCAGAATCTTAAATCCCTCCACTCACAAATTTGTGATCTCCAGTATACAATATCACTGCTCTGTGCCTCAAGTTCCACATCTGTAACTCAGGTATTAATAACACTTTCTCCTCCTAGGTTTCTTGTGAGGGTTAAATGAGTGAATATATGTAAAGTGCTTAGCTATTATTATATATACCTTATTAGGTATACTTCAATATCCACAACACATACAGCTATGCACAATTAACTATGCGACTAAGACCAGTAATTAAGTGAAATGTAATAGTTAATGTTTAAGTTCCATTTCAGATAAAGTTTAAATTCTTCTTTATCTAAAATTGATGTGAAACATTCCTTGATGCAGTGGAGGATACCAAGATGAGCCAGATTCACTATCTGTAGTTACATAATTTATGATCTAGCAGTAGGGACTAATATGCAGACAGAATTTGATCCTCACATTGACCGCATGGCTTACACTTATTGAAGCTTACTCTGTAAGACCACAGTGCAAAGTTTCTTTTGTATATATTATCTAGGTTTTATGAGGCCATGGTGAGGTGGGTACTATGATCATCATCTATTTGACAATTGAGGGAATGTACTCATCCAGGATTTTTCTTGCGAACCTGTAAGTCCTAAATTCCTGTCAGTTTAAGAGTAATCCCTATTCTGTAAATAATATTACACTTTTTACTTTTCATCTTTTAGCTCATGCTATTTCTTCTACCCAAATGCCACTCACCCCACTTGTTAAAATACTATCTTCCAGAAGTTAATACCTATGCAATATCCCTGAATGAGGCTTTTCACAATGTTGAAATCAGAATTACTCTCATTCATCTCTGGGCCTTTCAGCATGATTTATAAAAAATGACTTAATTCAGGGTTTAAATTTGGCTCCATACTCATTAGCTATGAGATCTGTCATATTATTCTACCTCTCTAAACTTTAATTTTCTTATTTATAAAATGGCAATGGGAATAACAGTAAAGCCCAAAGAGAGAGGTATCATTTCTACTTTTCAAATAAGGAATTGAGGCTCAGAGAGGTAAATAACTTGCCCACAATAGTGCAACTTAATCTGGATCTAGACTGAGTCCATTTTTAACTCCAATTCCTATACCCAGAACCACTCTGCCGTACTAAATGGTGCTCCATTTACCTACTCTCTTAAAATCTAAAAAACCAACTCCCTCCCAAAACTCCAACTAAACAAAAAGGAAGCAATGCTTCACCACAATAAAACAGAAATTAAAAATAATCAAGGATAAAGTCAGGCATGGTGGCTCATGTTTGCAATCCCAGCAACTTGGGAGATGGATGCAGGAAGATTATCAAGTTCCAGGCTAGAGGCAGCCTGTGTAACTTAGTGAGATTCTGTCTCAAAATACAAATAAAAAATGGGCTGGGGGTGTGGCTTCCGGGTAGAGGGCTTATAAGAAGCATGTGTGAAGATTTGGGTTCAACCTCGAGGACTGCAACAAAAAAAAAAAAAAAAAAAAAAGAAAAAGAAAAAAGAAAAATAAACAAAGATGATTATTATAATTATGTAAATATTACTTCTTTCTTCCTTGCAATTCATTAGCCTGGTCTGTACTTCAATGGAAGTTTCCTCTTGTACTAAAATGAGAAAATCTGTAGCATTTCTAGAAGAATATTTTAGAGAAAAATATATCTTCAAGCTCAAAAGAATGAAGCATACCTGAAGTAAGTTCTCCTCTTCACATAAATGTTTATCAACCTTCTTATAGAGATTATCTAGACCTTTTTTCACTTCCTTTCCAGGATATTCTTTAATAACCTTCCGAAGTTCCTGTTTGTTAAATGCAAGTTGGTAGCTTACTTCTTCCTCTCTTATACCTTGTGCTACTCGAGCTTCAACACCTTCGAAAAAATGCTTCAAGGAAATGAAAAATAGCAGCTAAGAACTACTTTTGTTATCACTTAAATTAAAAAAAAATTAGATTATACCAATTATATATATATGTGTATATATTTTTTTTTTCATTGAATAAAAACCAATGTGTAAGTGAATAAAGAAAGTTACAATCACTTATTATCATACCACCCAGTGATAACCATGGTTAACGTTTTAGATTTCTTTTTAACTTTCTCATGTGAGTGCACAAATGAAGTTACCATTTCATATGTGGCAATTCCATTTAATATTATGTTTATTTTTAAATTTTTGATGCTAGGGATTGATCTCAGGTCCTCGCATATGCTAAGTATGCACTCTACCACTGAGCTGCATGCTTTGTTTTTTCTTAAGTAAAAATGTTAATGGCTACAGAACATTTCATCCAATAACTGAATCACAATTTATTAATTCTTCTAGTATTGGGTATCTAATATTTTCCTTTTTGGGGAACTGGAAAAATCTAGTTATATTTAAAAGAACTATTATAAATACAATTGTCATAAAGATCTTTTGTATGTAAGTACTCACCCACAGTGCTGACTACTTTCCAGTATAAACTTCTATGGTTATAATTACTCAGGTGAAGTGTGTACTATTCTGAAGATATTTATAAGTACAAATTGCCTCCCAAGAAAGTTCAATTTGTATTTCTGTCAACAGTATACAAAACTGCTACTTAGCATTATCATAACTTAAAATAATCATTCCTAAGTGAAAAAAGGCTTGCTGTTTTACTTCACAATTATTTGGCTCTAAATGAAATGAACTTGCTTTCGAACATTTTGTAGTGATTCAGGTCCATTCCTATTTATATATGGGGGTCTTGATGCTTTGTTTATTGATTTTTAAAAGGTCTGTATGTTAAATATACTGGCCATTAAATTATTACAAATATTCTTCCCAGGCTCTCTTTTAAGTATGTTTGTCTTTTTAATATGCAGTTTTACTGATATGCCATAATGAATGCTACACAATGTGACTTAATACTGATAAGCCCAATACCTTCTTGTTACTTTTTTATAATTTTAGTATTACTTATTGTTCATTAAATTATTATTGATAAGTTTATTCCTGTTGCTTAAAAAGTTTGCTTATTGCTTTATTGGTTATTACTGACATATAATAAATAAATTGATTTTTAATATTTTGAATCTTGCTAGTTTACCAGATTAGTAATTTAACTTATATACAGGCAATGATAATCCTGACTCTTCCTTTTCTAGCTCTTATTTATGCTTCAGGTCTTATTTAATAGCTCAAGCTTTGATAGCATTGTTAAATAATAAAGGGTCTAGAGATGCTTCACTTTAAATTTGATTTCAAAGAGAATGCCTCAAAAGGTGCAGTTAAGTATCATGCAGGCTTTAGGCCTGAGATGGACCTTTTATCCGATTTAAGGAGTATCTATTTTCAAGTTTTACAAGGCCGTGGTTCTACATGTGATTAAATGTCTTTCAAGTATTTCTCTGAAGTGTTAGCAACATATATGTATTCTTTATTTGATTTAGTTTCAAATGAAAAATTTATAAAAGATGACTGATCTTATTGTGGACAAGTTAGTTAGACGGGTCCATGTTATCTGCTTTGTTGCAAAAGTTTTCTAAAACCATTATTTCTTAACTTCAATTATTAGATTTGCTCTGGGAAATGGCTCAAGTCAGAAAAGAAAGGAAAGAACAAGGCAATATACAAAACAATATTTGGTTTTCCTTTTATCTTGATAAGATTTTTGAAATCTTCAGCGGAACTAGGCCATTTATGAGGTAATAAATGAAAAGAGCTTGGTGTAATGGAAAAGCCCAACCTAGTTCAACTCCAACTTTGCTATTTACAAGCTATTATGATGTTGGGAAAGTTTATTTACTTTCAGTTTTATTTGTAAAATGGGAGACTACTACCTTAGATCACATCATTGCTTATTTTCATTTATTATTTTGTTTTTTAAAATTTATTTTTGGAGACATGTTCTCACTAAGTTGCCCAGGTGGACCTCAGACTAGTAATCAGGCATGTACTACCACACCCAGCTACATCATTGTTTACAAGAATTAAAAGAAATAAGGTACACAGAGCATCTATCAGTGTCTGGCACATTGGCAGCTTCAATGAGTTCCTCCTTCCTTATCCCCATGCCAGTACACCAGCTAATTTAAGATAAATATCTTTATGTTACTCATATGCAACAGATGTATACCAGTTCAAAAAAATACTGAATGAAAATATACTTACATTTAGTTTTTCAAGAGGTTGTCCTAAAGAGTAAATGACATAAGACTGAAGGTGATCTGTATATTTTTGTTTGGCTTCTTTTTTTTCAGCTTCTAGACATGAGATTTTCAAACGAGAAAGAGTTGCAAAAATGTGGTGAAAGTTTTCCATCATAACCACATCCCTGGGGGTCTTCTGGCTTTCATTTGCTACTTTCTCAACTAAATTCAAGACAGAAAAAATAAAATAACATCTGAGGATGGCCATATTTAGTTGCAGTTGGGTGATTAATTTTTTTTCATTTGTAAGTTTAAAAATTAAGCACATTTCTGGACTAACTAAATATTGCAAGGTCTTCACAGCCACCTGAATTTAATAATAATCCTAAAACAGTATGATATATATGGAAATTTAATATATAATAATAAAAGTGACTTTTCAAATCAGTGGAGAAATAATGAATTATTTAAATGTGTTAAGACAACCAGCTGGTCCTTTGGAATACACTAAATTTATATTCTTATTTCATATCTCTCAGCTAAATTCTAAACTGCTCACATACTCAAAATGTAAAAAGCAATAAATTAATATAATCATAGTGCCAAAATAATATAGCTAATTAAAAATCATAGTTTTGTGAAAGTGTGACTTTCTTTGGGGAAGTGGGTTTGAGACAGGGTCTCATTATGTAGTCCATGCTGGCCTGGAAATTACTATGTAGCCCAGGCTGACCTCGAACTTGTGATTCTCCTGCTTTAGCTTCCCAAGTGCTGGGATTATAGATGTGGGCCATTATACCTGGTTAATGATAGTGTGACTTTTTACAGAATGGTTCAAACTTAGAAAAGATGGAAAAATGTGACATAAAATTTGAAAACTCTTACACAGTAAGACACCATAGATAAAACCAATGAAGTGCAATTAAAATAGATAATTTATAGCTTATTGGATTTGCAAGGAATAAAAATACTGGTAATACTTAGCAATACCCAACACTGGTACAGCATGCATAGTAATGGAAATTTTCACTAAATGCTTATGGTACTAAGCTGGTATAAGCTCTCTGGATCATAATTTGGCAAAAGCCTAGAGATATACTTTATGACCTAGCAATTCTATTTCTAGTAATTTACCCTAAGAGAATTATTTACCCTAAGGAAATATAAAGCCAGATATATAAAGATATATAAGTTGGAAATTAATACATATTAATAGAAGACTTGGTAAGTAAATAATGATACATGAAGATGATGTAGCCATTAAAATTGATTATGATTATCTAATATTAACTGAGAAGGAAAAGAACAGGATTACAGAGTTGAGCAAGTAAAACAGCATGTAAGTTATGATAAAAATTTTAAAGAACACATACAGTATATATGCATATATATATGAGAGGGAGACAGACATTGAAACATTTGGAAGAATAAATATTAGATGTTATCTATGGACAATAAGATTATAAATGATCTTTTTCTTCTTGATTTTTAAATCTATTTTCTGATACCTGGACGATGTATAATAAGCATATTTTATTTTAAATTGGATAAAGCAAAGCTACTTTGAATTTTAAAAGAAAAATCAACCAATCATGAAATTTATCTATTTTTCTCTAGGCTTGCTTCCACTGAAAATGTTATATGCAACCGATCAGATGATTTTACTTCCTGTCAACGTTTTAGCTTTTAAAATCCTTGAGTAAATCATGTGTGATGGCAAATTCCTATAATCCCTGAGACTTGGGAGGCAGAGGCAGGAGGATCATAAGTTTGAGGCCAGACGCAGCTGGCATAACTTAGCAAGAAGACCTTGTTCCAAAATAAAAAGTGAGCTAGGGGTAAAATTCTTGAGTACATGTAATCAGGTAATTTTATTTCAGATTAAATGACATGTCCAAATGTTTGTAATTTAGTCATGGGACCTGATACAAGACAGTGGATTACAGTATTGCAGCCCTAACTTGCTTCATATAACAAACATGAAAACTGAGGCCTAAAGAAGTGAGCTGATTTGTAAAGGATAGAAAGACATCACTGCCCATGATCTGCATAAGATCCTTGTTAAAATTTGTTGGTGTTTAAAAAATGATTTTCAATTTTGCGTGTGGTAAGCCCCTAAGAAACTTGGAACATAAGCAGTTTCTGATGAGTATGGATACATTTTATGTACTGCTTATTTTTCAAATTTAAGGAATTTTTAATTTCAGAAAACCTAAAAGACTATAGAATATGGGAAATAATGAAAACAGCTGCCACCAACTTCCAAGTTACCAGAAATAGTGAAAAAAAAAAAATCACCATAAAACCTCTTTAGAATATAACAAAAGCTTACCATTAACAAACACTCCTCTAATAAGTTTGGTATATGCTTTATCAAGATCACCACGACGCTCAGCATTTTTAAAGATTGATTCTGCAAGTCCAGCAAATTCTTCAAATTCAGCAACAAATGGAAGAATTCCTACTTTACTCTTCTTTGAGATCTTTACTTCTTCCATTTGCCTTATTTGGTTACTCTAAAGTTAGGCAGAAAGCATGGGAGAGAAAAAGCCAAGCAACTTAGAAACTACATATAATTAAATGCATACTTCATGGGGGCAAGATGTTAGTACCGAGAACATTTTGGATGCTTACTTATATTCTGAACTGCTTAAGATGAATCACAACAGGGATAACTAAAAAAATGAATTCTATAGATTAAAAAAACATTTTTCTACTATGCTTTAAGGAAATAAAATCAAGAAAAAAACTAAACTTATTTTTAAACCAATATGCAATCAAAAAAAGTTTTGTGAGCTTCAATTCTAGTTTCAAACTAAAAACAGTTAATATACATCTCTATCATTAATGAAAGATAAGGACAAGGCAATCACCTATTCTGGGTTAGAGTAGCGCAGATACCAGAGCATGTGGATTTCCCCAGGTTACTTCTGGTTGGTGGCCATGTGGCCAAGTTTGAAAACCATTAGCTATTTCCAATTCTTATCAGTATGAGACTTCCATTTGGACAAATTCTTTATTTTGGGGATGTAGGAAAAGAAAGGGAGAACAGGCATTTCTATTATGGACTTGCATTATGTAGTTTCCCACTTATTCATTAGTTCATGTTTTGAGTTAGTGCAGCAAAGTGCTTGTGCATGGTGACAAACTGCAAAAAGAATGTTTCATGAGACAGAATCCAGACATCTGGGTTCAAAAAGATGTATGGATTCCACTATAGTTCTGTCCAATTCTCAGGGGATATAGATCTACTCATAGTAAGAATTATCCTGCCAATTCATTTTAATCTCCACCAAAATTTCACTAGGTTGAGATGTAGGAAGTACAAGTTGAAAACTATATGACAAATGGATTAGAAAAATAATTATTTCTAGGCTGCTGGTATTAGTATTAAAAAGCTCTGTGACCACTGTCAGCTATTTCATTTTATCCTTAAGAATATTCCACTTCATCAGTTTTGATAACTCTGAGGTGTAAAAATGAATGCAGCAGAGAGGACGGAGATAAGATAGCAGGTGCTGAAACCAGGCACCATCTGGGTTGGAATCCCAGCTCAGTCACGTTTTTACTGCTGATATGGGGAAAGTAACTTTACCTCTAGAAGCACATATGTCACTAGGGGTTGGGGTAGGGAGTGAGAATTAGAGATGGTGTATGTAAAATGTTTAGGCTATGCCTGGAACACAGTAAAGGCTTGTTTATGAAGGCTGGCCTCCTGTCCTTACTCAACTGCATGCAGGTATTTTTCTGTGTGGCATTTAAATGTACAGTGTATAGATTATAATTTGAAGATTAATAGGAAATGTTTTAAACAACAATTATCCTCTCTGGGTTTGTGACAAGTATGGTAGACATAGTGCATTCATTTAAGAAAAGAGCTGTCAGTGAACAAATTCTGACAAAATCATCCAAGTGTCTCTTGGGTATACGTTATCTCCAGTTGGGCACTCAATCAGACTGCCTTCACCAGAAGGAGGTTATTCAACATTTAAAACTACAACTTTGATGAGAGTCACATATTACTATACTACTTGTCCCTCCTTTATCCATGGCAATTTAACCAAATCATATAGTTGCTAAAGGTTTAGGGTGTAAATCTGTATCACTATTATGTGAAGGGCCTGCAGCCATAGCCCTGTGGAATCCGATCCCGTCAGATCTTGGAAGCTAAGCAGGGCCGGGCCTGGTTAGTACCTGGATGGGAGACCACCTGGGAACACCAGGTGCTGCAGGCTTGGGAGAAGGACCTGGCAACCCCCTCCCAAAAATCAATCTGCCATTGAAAACCCTATGAACAGCAGAGAAGCACTGACAATAGTGTTTCCCCTGTTGTACAGAGGGTCGCTATGAGTCGGATACCAACTTGACGGAACCTAACAACAACAACAACATTATGTGAAGAATAATGAAAAGCAAATGAAACACAGTTGAGAAAAGTACTGGACTGCTGAGCCCAGTTTGGTCGTACTTTGATGGGTACGTGACTGCAGTTCCAACTCTAGTTCAGGTGAGGCTAGCTTCCTTAGCCTTGTTCTCTAAGGTAGGTGTCCTTGAGTAGCATCTGACTCATAGTGACCCTATGTACAACAGAATGAAACACTATGTGACAGTGTGCATCCCTGGCACTATTGGTCAGTGCTTCTTTGCTTTCATCGAGTTTCCAATGTCTGATTATTTTAGAAGTGGGCTGCCAGGTCCTTCTCCCATATTTGTGGTGCTGGGGATGGAACCCAGGGCCTCAGAGAGCACTGAGCAGCACTCTAGAGTACAGAAAAGCACTCTACCAACTGAGCTAAACCCCAGCTGCTTTTATGTCTAAAGAAGACTTAAATACTTTGGGTTTTGTTGTTGTTAGGTGCCGTCGAGTCGGTATCCGACTCATAGTGACCCTCATAGGGTTTTCAATGGCTGTTTCAGGATTGCCTTGGGAGTGGATTGCCAGGCCCTTCTCCCATTTTTGTGGTGCTGGGAATTGAACTCGGGACCTCAGAGACTGTAGCGCAGCACTCTACCAACTGAGCTTAGGTGTCAGATACAAGAGCAGAACTCAGATGTCATCTTTTCCATTTTCTGTAACCATCTGACATCATGTTTTTTGCTCAATACACACAGAGCCATTTATTCATTACCCTTTCATCTTCTTTATGCCCTAGGTCCTGCTATTGTTCCAAATACAAAACATACAACACTATTGAGCACATAAAATCTACCAGACACTAAGAGAAGACTTGCATTGAAATAAGAAACAGAGAGATGATGGGCAGAAGGAACCATCTTTCTCTTTAGTGGCAAAAGGTGGGCCTTTTGGAAATACAGTATATATGTAATTTAGGAGAAAATGTGAATTTATACTTTAGGTTACTTCATTTCTTCACTGCCCTGTCTTGAGAGTAATATAACCATTCTTTAATAAAATATTACTAGTTATATAAATGGAGAAACACTGAAGTTGTCCAAGATTTTTCTTTACTTGATTCTACAATCAACACCCATGGAGGCAGCTGTCAAGAAATCAAAGGATGCATTGTATTGAGAAAAGTTGTTGCAAAAGACCTATTTAAAGTGATGAAAAGTAAAGATGTCACATTGAAGATGAAGGTGTGCCTGACTCATGTCATGGTTTTCAGTGACATGATACAGTTGTGAAAGCTGGACATTGAATAAGGGAGACAGGAGAAGACTTGATACTTTTGAATTATGGTGCTGGAGATGAATACTGAATATACCATGCCAAAAGAACCAATAGATCTATCCTAGAAGAAGTGAAACCATTGTGCTTCTTGGAAGCAAGGATAGCTAGACTATGTCTGACACATTTTCGACATGTAGTCAGAAGGGACCAGTCCCTGGAGAAGGACATCATGTTTGGAAGAGTGGCTGGTCAATGAAAAAAAGAAAGATTCTCAATTAGATGGACTGACATAGTGATTGAAGCAATGAACTTAAACATAAAAGATCTTGGGTCTGGCACAGAATTAGGAAGTGTTTCAGCCTATTAAACATGGGGACACTGTAAGCTGGACCTGACTCTATGGTACCTAACAACAACAAATCTCTGCCAGACCATATGCTAAGCATTTCATTTGAACCAATGTCTTTATCTACTGGACACTACATCCCATGTTCTTTTGGGTTAAAATATATTACACGAACTTATGTTTTACTGACAGAGCAACAAGATTTCATATTCTGGAAACATATAGTGTCTTTATGGTGTTACATTCCAATTATGTCACATTATCTTAGGACTTTGGTTGCTCTTCCTTTTCCTTTGCATTATCTTCTTGCAATAAGAAGATCCTGGTTTATCATCTATGCTAGAAAAGGGGATATGAAATGAGGGAGAAGAAAAATCTTAGATGGTAAAATTCCATACTATTTCAAATGCCAAATGAAATCATTTTATCAGAAAGTAGGATTAACAAGCCTCCTGAAGTGACATTTAAGTGTCTACAGTGGACATAGGTTGTTTGTATACTTTTAAAAACTCAATAAATATTATTTTATTTTTTCTATAGTGCTAGGGACAGAACCCAGAGCCTTGCCCATACTAGGCAAGTGCTGTACCACTGATCTATACCCTGAGCCCAATAACTATTATTTTTTTAAGTATAAAAAAAGATATAGATTTTAAACCCCCTTAGTATTTTTATATACCATTATTCTGTGCATATTCAAGAGCTGGATATAACTTAGAGGTTACATAGTGGAAATATTCTAATGATAGAAGCCCACTTTTACATGGTAAGTATATTAGTAAGAGGAACCTTTTTTAAGGAACTTACCCAGTACAATTCATAGTTACAAGCCTTACAGACTATAATAAAGTTGCTAATAATTTTTTTCTTACAAGAAAGATAATGATAATTATTGGAAGTTATTATAAAAACATTTTGTTCTTAAAAGAAAGCAACAAAACTATTAAACTTATTGACCTATTAAAATAAATAATTTAAACTATCAATTAAAATAATCCAATTAATTTTCTAACTAGAACATATGAAAGGAACAACAATAATAAATTCAAATGACTTTCAGTTTTTCATTAAATCAATGGTCACCGATCAGTAAACTGAGATGTCAGTTACCCAGCGGATTTCTCAAGCTGCAGCTGCCATTATGCCACCTACTCCAGAACTTGCTATGATTCACAACATAGAAGAGAAACTAGCTGACCCAGTGCTGTCCAGTACAGGTTGAGTCACCCAACTCCCTGATTCAAGGTTTTGGGGGATATGAACAGTAGACCCCCAACAGAAAGCTGGAGAGTCCTTGATTTAAATAAATTTATCTATGTTGTGTAATGATTATAATTCTTAAATTATTTAAGTTTTTTTTTGAACTTACAATGCATTTGTCAAAGTTCCTTTTGACGGTCACTAAAACATTTCCCAATGTAGTACTTAGAAAAGAAGCAGGGTCCACATTTTGTGCAGTCCACACATGATGACTCATTTTGACTAGCATGTAAAGGGAATTAAAGCTATCGATTTTGTCTCCTAAAGCAATTAGGTTGTTCAGCTCTGGCTCAATGCAGCGAAATATTTTAATCATCATTTGGCGAATCATATCTTTCCTGTTCAGAAAACACACAAAATATGGAAAGTAATTACCAGCTTCAGGTAAATTCATCTTTAACTTTAATCTGTTATATAAAAAATGATTAAAATGTGGTGTTTCAACTAAAAGTGTCAAAACATGATGAACTATTCTATAGGAGTTTTCAAAATAAAAATATTGTGGCAAAAGTAAGTTTTATCACTCAAATTAGCTTTATGTCATTTGTAAAACTGGGTCTTGAAATGTGCTTTGTGGCTTCTAATGAGTACACTACAGTTTGAAGGCTATCTTCTACCAGCAAACACCAGAACTGACTGGGTCTTCTGTGATTACTGAGAGAAAGAGCTGAAGAGCCTGACAATAGGAGCAGTAACACGTTCCTGATAAGACAATGGACACACGTGTCAGTGCTGGGAGCGTGGGGGTACTGAGAATCATGTGGGCTCTCCAAAGAGCAACACTTCTCTGTTTCAATTTAAAGTTTATTTTTTTCCAAAATAAACAACATTGTTTGTTGTTAGGTGCCTTCCAGTCATGTCAAAAAACAACAGATAGTAACAAATACATACTCAGATGAAACAGGCAGTGGTGTGCCAGAATTATGTTGTCGTAATAATGTTCCTCCATCCAGGTCCTCTGCGTCACTCTGTAAAAATTATTTGAGTACTTTATATAATAAAATACCAACAATTTGATATAGCAAAAGGCTGCTCATTCTTAAAGTGCCTAGAATAGACATTATGAAAATAATGATTTTTTAAATGGTAGTATTACCAATAAAGCTACATAATTTAGTATACTATTTAAGAATGCTCATGAAATGCTTTTTCTTACATTTTGTCTGAGAACTATTGTAGAGTAAGATGTTATATGTGTGTTTGCTCATGGGCTGGTGAGGCGAGGCAAAGGGAGGGTACACAAGGCTGGGAAGATATTGGGAATGGGAAGGCAAATCAATAAGAAAAAATAGAAAATGTCCAATTTTAGAAACAGAATTTTAAAAATTAAGGAGATCTCACCAATCATTCTAATGAAACTTTAGTATTTAAAAAATGCTGTTAAAAATTCTTACAAAAGCTAATGAGTAAGCAAATTTATCACAACTGCGACCATCAGCAGAAACGAACTCCTCCCAACTACCTCTAAAAACAATGAATTTCTCATTCATCTTATGACTACTTTTTATATGTTGGTTGCCTGAGGTACAAATTTTTGAGATGACCTCAATTTAAAAATCACTGTACTACATTTCTTGTGGTTTTAAGTTCTTCAAAATAGTCCAGAAAACTCTCATTCTTTTACATTCATGTCACCCTAAAGGCAGGCTGAATAGGCATTATTATATTCATTTTACAGAAGAGGAAAATTTGGGACTAAATAATTGGCTTAAGGCCTCTAGTTAGTTAGTAATGAAGTAATAACCTAGATTCAGTCTCAGATCTGAGACCTTTTTTTTCCCCCCTTATATGGTAGTATATAAATTCAAATACCACCTTCTCTTTTAAATTTGTAATTTTTCCTTGGTAACTACTAAAATGTAAAAATTACTCTTTGATGAGTACTGTTCTTTGCAATGTAAACTCAGACATTTTTCCTGTTTCATTAATTTAGACTAATTATGTTACAGATGATAAATACTAGCCAAAATAAACGTGAGTCATACCATAGTTCCAGGCATACTTTGATGTTGCTGTAGTTTGAAAAATTTACTTATGAAGTCTTGTTCTGCTAGACACAAGGGCTCCAGTTCACTTAGTACCTGTTCAAAGATCTAAAGAAAACCAAAATGATCCTAAAATGAAATGCTTAAATAACATTAAACATTTAATTTACACTTCTGTGGGGACCATGGATCTGTAAAATCAATAATTTCTATCTATGAATTTATAATCCCAAAAGAATTCCAAAGACAAACTCTTCCAAGGCTGGCAGGGCAACACAGTACTATCAAGGTGCAACAGGACCATAGAACATACCTAAAAGAAAACTCACAGTTACTTTCTTCAAATCTGGAAAAAGGAACATTAACCTTTACCACTTACCCTATATTCTTGAATCTAATGTGTACTCTTTCAACAGTTTTAGAAGGCTGCAAAATCAGATGTGGATTAGAATTGTGTGCAGATTAGTCTCATGTGTGGATTGGATTTGTGGTTGACAGTTCTCAGTTCGAGAACATACAGTGTTTGATGCAGTGCAGCAAACAGTTAAGCTGTTATTTCCTCTTTATTCTGTTGTTGCTCAGAACAGCTTATATGTGAGATGTAACAAACTTTAATAAAGCTTTTATGTTACTTAATTGATAATTCACGTTTTAGTTGCCATTTGAGATTTCTTTCTCAGATTCAATTCAGAATGGAAAGTGAGACATGGTGAGTGTCTTGAAAGCCCCAAAAGCCTAAATCTTTGAACACACTTGAAGTAATTACAAACTACTGTTAGAAAAGAAAATTAATTTAATGTTTAAGAGATACCTATTAAGACTGTGTACCTGGCACCGAATTGGGGAATATTTTGTTCTGTTGTACATAGGGTTGCTGTGAGTCAGACTTGACTCGATGGCACCAAACAACTATTTTGTCTTACCTTATCAAATTTAGTTCTGTCAGCGACATCAAGATCAGAGGCAGACATATTTCCCATATCCAACAGGGAAGATGACTGGGACCTGCGATTCCCTGAACTCTGAACGCTCAGTTTGTTTAGACTAGAAGTTGAGCCAGTTAATTTCCCAGAACTTCCATGAAGACCTAAGAAATAATAAAACTTTGAAAGTTGTGATCTTCTGAATAAAAGATTCAGAGTACAAATTAGGGCTACCATGTACTGTCCTGGTTTTCGAGGACTCACATTAGTTACTGCACTAGTCTACCACATGGGACAGGTTGTACAGTGTCCTTATCGTTCCCTAACGTTTGGGTACTACTCCAGAGCATACTGTACAGGGAAGCAAAACTACACAGATCCATGGAATAGGACTGAGAGGACCTTTAAGGTAACATAATTTATGTCCTGTCCAGTTCTATCCATAGTCCCATGATAAAGTTGTCTGGTGCTATCTCTAAAGTAGATGAGACTTCTTTTGCATTCAACAGACAGGAATATGGATGAAGGTCACTTGAGAACCATGCTAGCATAATAGCTAATATGACTTGTAACATTTCTGAAGAAAACTCCATATTCCAGTATTATTCACCTCCACTTTATAGCATTATATTAGGTTGAATCTAACAATACTTGAATCTAACAATACTTGACCATTTTGCCCTCCAAAAAAGTCAATTACACATGATTCAACTTAATATGTTCCTGAACCTAGAAACTCTGCTTTTCCGATAAGTGACCTGGGTAATGAGAGTTCTTTAAAAACTAAAATGAAAAATAAAACAAAAAAATACAAAGAAGAAAAACCCTGAAAACTTATTATATTTAAAATACAATTGAAATGTATACATATATCACTAACCAGACTTATAAGAGACATTTGTGTTTAGGTAGAATGTGGATATCCGTCATAGGTATAAGGAAAAATGGGATCATAGGGTGGGACAATATCCCACATACACCAAGGAATTAAATGATTCAACTTTTAGAATATGTTGTTTTGGCTCAGGATTAAATACAAACAATCAAAATATTTTTAAAAATTCTTCTTGAATACTTCTCATTTAACCTGGACTACTTGCTAATGGTCAGAAGGGACAAATGAAGGCATAATAGGGACAATTCAAGACAAGCTTTGGCTTCATTATGCAAAATATGACCACTCAGAGAAGAATTTTTAAAGCTTTTCTATATACAGCCTGAAAACAGAAGCAAAATGGTTAAGATTTTTCATAAATTTCGGACACAAAGTTCTACTCCCTGCCATATAATTTTAAGTTTATTGCTTACAGAATCCTTAGATGTAGCCACACCACTACCATTGTGCTGGTTTTCTTTCTCCAAGACCTGGCAATTTAGTGCAATAAATATTTCTGGTATTAACTTTTTTCAAGACATAACGAGTTTCTAGACATTAAACAAACATGCATTGAGAATACCTACTAGTACACTAAGCATACTCACTCTCTGTTTCTTGTTTGACAGCACTTTCTTTTCGAGGCAGTGTAGCTGTGATGGATTAGGTTGCAAGCATCAAAGACAAAGACAAGTTAATAAACTGCAATTTGCACAAACCATGCACAAAAGGAAGTTAAAGCTCTAGTTTAAAAGACACATGCAAAGAACCATGAGCATCAAGTAACAAGAGGTGCAAACACATGTTTAGTTGGTCAGCTACTGTTTGAGAAATGATGACAGGAAAAGTTTCACTAGTCTTTTAATATACTATTTTTACTCAAATATTCAGAAAAAATATCTATACTTGTAAACTTTTTTCCACATGTTTTTACTGACTGGATTTTTTTCTTGGTGTTTAAATTTTTGAGTTCTTTATGTATTATAGATATTAACCTCCTGTCAGATATATAGTTGGTGCAGATTTTCTCCCATTCTGTGGGCTTCCTCTTTATTGTTTCCTTTGCTGTGCAGAAGCTTTTTAATTTCATGCAACCCCATTTACTATTTCCTGGGCTGTGGGAGTTATTTTTAGAGAGTTCTTGCCTATATCCATACTTTGAGGTGTTTTCTCTATGTTTTCCTTTAGCATTTCAAAGTTTCTGGTTAAGGTCTTTGATTCATTTTCAATTGGTTTTTGTAGAGGGTGAGAAACAGTGAGCACTACGCTCCCTTCCACACACTTTTAATTTTTTTTTTTTTTTTTAAGTTTAGGAGCTGGTGCACTTAAATTTAAAAGAATGAATTTGCAAATTTCTGTTTTGTGAGAAAATGTAGCTCAAATAACAATTTAATGTACTGGAAATTTATTGGAATGAAGGTGTAGATTTAGATGTTAACAATTCTGTATTTCCTAAAATGTCCTGAAAAGAACGTCTACTGTATTAAATAATTTTATACTACATCTGGTAAAAAATTATGTAAGCAAGGTTTTCAGATCATTTTAAAATTAAAATAAAATACCAAGCTAAATTACTTAGCAACTGCCTTATGAATACCTAGGATGGAAGCATATATCACAAAACTGACAATCAGATGTGTGTACAGAAGGGTAAAAGTGAGGGAATGGAGTTAGTACAGGAATTTGAACTTTCTTGGGGTCATTTGGCATTTCTTTTATTCTAAAATTTCCCTTTATATAATATTTATAGATCAAATTGAAAGCTTCTCTTGTAAAACATTCTAAACTCAAATTAGAAGTTAATATGAAAGGCAAAGAGAAATCATAGCATGAAATAAAACTAAAGATAAGTATAATCTAAAAATATCTTGAAAACAGAGACCAATGTGTCAATTAACACAATTCTTGACACATTCCAAAGCAAAAGGTCCTTGCACATGCTAGGCAAGTACTCTACCACTAAGCTGCATCCCCAACTCCTTTTTTATTTTTTATTTTGAGGCAAAATCCCTTTTTTATTTCTTATTTGCACTAAGTTGCGCAGGCTGCCACTGGCCTCGAACTTGCGATCCTCTTGCCTCAGCCTCCCGAGCTAGGCAGAAAATATAATTTTGTTATAACAGTTTCAAAATTATACAAGTGCCCTGTACTACATTATAGGAATTAAAAATGCTTTTAACAAGGTAATTTAAGAACTTCTCAAGGGTAAGAAAAGAAAAAGTTCAGGTTTCAGGTTAATGCAATGATAATATTAAGATACTATTATACTTTATTGAAGTTATATTTTTATTATTTCATTTATCTTAATGTGGATCTGACTTATTTTCACATACTGAAGAGAGATTTCTCAATATAAAATGGTTGACTAACAAGTGGTGACAAATATATTTAATGAAAACATTAAACATGTAACTGCATTAATAATACACTCTTTGCTCAAAAAAAGGCAAAACGTGTCCACAGTGAAACACTAACAAGGATATAAACACACTGCTTTTTAAGAACAATTAACCTTTAGGATGAGTTAGCATTTTGGTTTCCAAAAGCCTATTGCCCCAAGATTCTGATGAGTATCTGTATCAAAGTATAACATATTTATAGACAAAATCAAACCATTTCAAATATATAGACTAGCATAATTGGCATATTGGTGTTACATTTTTTCCAAAAACAGTGAATTACAAAATAATCATTTACTGAAGACATTTTTCTCTTTTCAAAAGAAAAAAATGGAAACATGCTATCAATTTTCAATCCTTTTTCCTGATTACTGAAGTTTCTTAGGGCATAGGCTCCTTTCAACAAGCAAATGCTAAACTCATTATTCTAAAGGGGAGCTTATGCAGGCACACCGAGGAGTACACAATGTAGCCCTTTAAGGCCACGTTTAGACTTGAATACGCACAGAACTCCATCCAAAGAACTCCAGAGATGGGTACATGCAAGAGCAGAAAGTGGCCTCGGCACATCACCTTCCTTAACTTGATACTTTCACTGGTATTCATTGAAATAATGTCTTTGCCCATTGAAGATATTGAGAAGCAACACAAAATAACATGTCCCAAAGACACTGCTTTAGAAAAAGAAGGTGTAATCACAGTAGAAATTTTGATGAAATTTTTATAGCCCATGGGTAGGGGAAAAAATACTTAAACTTTCTTTGTAATTCAAAATAGCCAGTGAGAAGTAAGAAGCCAGGAATCACTTCATTTCTCTGTAGAGAGGAGAGCAATGACTTAACAGATCCATGACTTGTCCCCAACTGCTAAAATGGTCTTTCGGGGAATAAGAAACTAAACTCAACATCGGTCTCTTATCTAATGCTTTCTCTACCAGACTGCACTTTATTTTCTCACCAATTGCTTTCCTTATGAATATGTGTTTTAACTGCAGCATGAATACATAATTGCTGTCAGATTTATATACTACAGACTTTTAATTATTAAAAAATATTTACAGAAATTTCCTTTGAAATATATTTTCTTCAACTGAAATACCTGCAAATCAAATGTATTAGATCTCCTTTCATTAACTCTATTGCTTGTCTTCTACCTTGTTTAAAAAAATGTTAGAATTATCATAAATAAAACTATTCTTACTAGGAAGACAATGAACCAATATAGTTAAGCTTACCAAACTTCTTGCTTTCTTTAGTTGTGCCAGTCATCTTGATCTTCGCAACCTCAAAGAAATCTTTGATTTCTCTTTCATACAGTCGGGATAAATAATCCATGTAATTCTTAAAATAAATGTAACATGTACTTATTAATAAAAAATGACAATTTCCATTTTTAAATTTTCCTCCCAAATTCTTGATGCTTGTTGTACATTTTGTGATAATGCATTTTATAGACTATAAGGAGTAGCCTATTTTCTGTTGTTAAAAAAATTGAATAGGCAACATTATAACAATTCACAAAAATATAGTCACACAATCAAGCTTACATTTTCATCTTTATCTATTACCTTTTGCATATTTAAAATTCTGTTACAATCATAATGGGCAGGATATGTGAACCAGAGAAATCATGCTTCTCCTGTTTCAGTTTGTAATGACAACCCATGTCCCACTTTGTTAGTACACCACAATTTAGTAAGCCAATTCCCTAACCAAGGACACTGAAGTGATTTCAATGTTTTGTTACAATAGTGTTACAATAAGCTTCTTTTGGTCTCTAATGAGTTATTTCACTGAGATAATTTCCTAAGGGTGGAATTACAAGGTCAAAGAATATGTTAATCTTTATGGCTCTACCTCTATACTGTTATGTTGCTTAATGGAAGAGAGAACATTTTAACTCTCTTGTCCCATCCCCTTACTCCCCACCAATGGTCTCCTTTTTACGTGCATGTCTTTTTCTGAGTATACCTATCTATATATATGTACATTCCAATTTTGCCATAAGGGCAACATACATGATATATTTTTTATCCCATTACCCATTCTTCTTGTCCCTGCTCCCTTTCCTTTAGTCCAGAATACTTAGTTTCAGAGCCTTTGTCATCTTTGAGTGTTAAACCAAGATAGGATATTTTCAGTCCAAATTTAATTAGTACATTTCATAGTTTTCATAGTTAATTTAATTTTCTTAAAACAGATACAGTTAATTGTCCCTTACACAAAGCATCTGTTATTTAGCATACAAATTCATTTCATTGTATCTGCTTATCATCACATAAAAATACTTTATGTCCTCATGAAGGACTCTTCAACAATGGAAGGTCATATATTTTTCCAAGGCCTCAGTTAAATGCCATTGCACAAAGATGGACTAAATTTAAATAAATACAGTGCAGAAAAATTGTTCCTAGCTGTTCTTTTAAATTTATCATGGAATTGAAGCTTCAACTTCCTTTATTATCTCAAATTAATATATTGTTTTTTTTAGAACAGGCTTATCTGGCTTAAAGATCAGGCATACCTTTCAAAAAACACATATGGAAAAACTGCATATTTACTCAGAGTTCACCACTGATTTTTTCTTAGATATTTTACAGCTATACCCTTATAAAATAGTATTTGAATCAAACATACTACAGAGCCTGCCCCCTTTCAATTTGTAGGCCATTATCTTTAAGAAAAATTAGTCAAATGGGCAATTTTATTTCCCATGATTTTTGTATGACTTCAAAAGCAAATATAAATTAAAATATGCCTTAAATTTAATTCCTACTGCACTGGGCTGTGTCATTTTTTCAATGAGACTTAAATGACTGGATACCTTTCTTCCTGGTGCTCAAGAGAACTCAGTAGCAGGAATGGCCAGGCAGGTGTTACTAATATTGATCCATTCACTGAATACTGAAAGATGTTTTTCACTGTAGGTATGTAGTCCTCTTAGCACTTAAGATCTGCCCTGAGTTTAAATATTGTTATCTCAGGCAGTCTTTTTAATTTTATTTTGTGCTGACTACAGAGTCTTCCAGAGACCTCTATGTTTTTTCTTTTTCCTTACACAATGAGGCAAATTCCACAAGTGTGGAACTAAGGTTGGGAGATGTCTCAGTAATTTACAAGATTGTCAGTTTCAGAACATAACTAGAAGAAAGCTCATGTTCTTCTCAATCATAGATAGATCGCCTCTATTAATTGCCCTACATGCACAACCTAGAGTCACAGATAGGGGCTGTAGTCCTGGGGAAGAAGGAACCTGGGCAGTTGAACTATATAACCAAAGCACATCTCTTGTTCATAGGCTCTAATTACATATACCAAAAATATGAACTTAGCTTAGATTCCACCTTGTGTACATCTGGGGACAAGGGCTAGGGATAAATTCATATCCTTGAAGAATTTAGAGCAGGCTTTTCCTCTTTCTTTCAACAAATGTCAGCTGTGCACACCCAACCAAGTGCAACAAGCTATCAGCATTTAGGTATTATTTCTTAGCAAAGAAACACTGGTTTGTCTGTTTCCTTCCTCCTTTTAAAATTAAATTCATATTTTTTACAACAATACTTCAGCAACCAAATTAGATGCTGAAGAAAAAAATATGATCTACCAAAAGTTTAAGCTATAGGATCAAGTAAAATTCCTGGAAAATAAGTCAATTTCATTTAAAAAGCTCATTATGTTGTTGTTGTTGTTGTTGTTAGGTGCCGTCAAGTCGGTATCTGACTCATAGAGACCCTCATAGGGTTTTCAATGGCTAACTGTTTCGGGATTGCCACGGGAGTGGATTGCCCGGCCCTTCTCCCATTCTCATTATTACAGTCACTCAAAAATATTCTTTGAGCAGAGAATGATTCTATACATCATCACTAGGTTGGCTCTAGACTTGTTTCTTCACTTTAAATTACATTCATGAATACTGCATTATATATAAAGGTAGGCAATAATACTCACTGAGAATACAATTAGGCAAAAAGCTTATTGATTACTTATTTGAATATTCACTAGGGGACAAAGCACTTGTTGGCACAAAACTCTTAAAAAGATATAAGTTATGTTTAATTATTCAAAATATTAAGCCTCCTAAAACTTCAAAAGGCAAAGAATTCCAGTACTGTAAATATTTTTTCCTTAAGATATCTCCAAACCAGAATTCTGTTGAATGAACACAAAACAGAACAAAACAAAATATAACACAACAGTAGATGTGCATAACACTTAATAGACTAATTCTGAGAAACAAAAATAATCTTATCTAAAATAGCTAGCCAAATAAGATGCATATAAGCACCTCAGGAGATGAAAATTATTGTAAAATTACAATTTAAAATTATTATTTATTTTTACCAAGATTTATGTTCCCTTTCTTATGATCTCAGTTTAGAAGTTGAGGGAGCCTGAGTTTACTTTAAATGGGCACGGTACTTCACAGAGAAAACAGGAATACTGACATAGAAAAGAATATCCTACCATCAAATATATTGACATCAATGGAATGATAAGGAATATACAATCTCCCTCTTAATATTACCCTTCTCATAAATTTCTATGTAACATTCTGCCTTCTTCTGAAGTACGAATCTAAGATTCTGACTAGGAGCTGCTTTTGTATCAACAATTTCAATATTCTTACCAATTCCAGGATATCTTTTAGGATCATGTTATCCACATTATTATTATTAAATTATTAAAACAACTTGTGCAGTACTTGGATTTTTTAGTTTTAAACCCCAAAATCACAAATCTTAAAGATAAAATAATTTAAATGTTTCTCAGAGTTTTAATTAAACTGCTCTTTCAGACAGTACTATACAGAATCCTATTAGCTATTTATGTGAGTTAGGTAGACTGGCAATTCTTTATTTTTTTTAAAAAGGGGTACTGATGTCCAATTTCTAAACTAAATATTACTGCACTAATGCCAGGAAAGTACTGCTCCTATGGTTTCCTGATACAATGGCCAACAAAGCTAAGCCAGATCATGTCATTCCCCTGCTCAAAGCCAACTGCCCCACCACACTCTCCAATGCCTTCAGCAGTAAAACCCAAACTCTTCCAGTTGTCCCTAATCTCTTCCAGATCTTCCCAGCACCTCATTCAGGCTCCACCCCCAGTTCTTTGTGTTCCAGCCACATAGGCCTCCTTACTCCTCCTGGGGTACAACAGGCACACTTTGCTTTAGGGCACTTGTACTGGGCCACCAGAGCTTCCAGAAACCCTCATTGCTCATCCTGCACTTCTCTATAATGTCTGTGCTCAAATGCCACCTTCTCATGACTCCTCTGACCAGCCTTTTTGAAATTAGGCCCTTCTCCAAGTCCTACTTTATTTTCTGCACAGCACTCAGTAGTACCTTCTCACATATAATTAGCTTTTTTGTAGGTCTTCTGTACAGTAGAGACTCTGAGAAGGTATTTGCCTATTTCCCTCAATGCTGTATCTCCAGCTCTTACAACAATGTTAGCACATACTAAGTGCTCAATACACACACTGAATGAATGACTCTAATCTTCCTCAATTGCTGATTTTAGTCACTGGTACAAACCACTGTTCTGATCTCCACTTTTGGCCAGTCTGGCATCATCCTGTTACTTCTGCCTTTGAAGTCTCCCTTCCTAGTTGATATTCTCTCTTTATATCTGCCACCATCTTCCTGAATCAGGACTTCATTTCGTCTGAATTATTAAATTAGATTTTTAATCTTCCCCATGTAATCTTTGCCCAGGGCTGAAGTTTAGTTCAGCTGGTAAAGTACTTGCTCTGCATGCTCTCAGGCCCTCAGTTTGATCCTCAGCACTGCAAAAATGGGAGAAGGACCTGGCAGCCCACTCCTAAAACAATCAGCCATTGAAAATTCTGAGTAACAGAGAAGCGCTGACATAGTACCAGGCTTGGCACAGTGTTGGGGAATGTTCTGTTCAGCTACACATAGGGTCACCATGAGTTGGACCCAACTTGATGGCACCTAACATCAATAACAACAATTTTTGCCTATGCTTGAGAATGCTTTTAGGTACCACAGCTTATGTTTTTCAACATAACTTCTCACTGCTATAAAGTACAAAATTCCTACTCCTGACACTAAACCTCTTCACTGTCTTAAAACAAGGGCATATGTTCCTTACCCTTGCCTGTACATCTTGCTCTGACATCCTCTAGAATGCCATTCCTCTTATTTCTGGTTCATCTAATCCCACTCATTACTTAAAATTTAACTGAAGTCCAGTATCTTCCATGAAATTTCCTCTATGATCCAGAACTTGGATTTCTTTTCTGTAAATGTGCCATATCCCTCATGTGTCTGTCAGCTTGTTGTACTGTGGGGGCTTGCGTGTTGCTGTGATGCTGAAAGCTACGCCACTGGTATTTCAGATACCAGCAGGGCCACCCATGGTGGAGAGGTTTCAGCTGAGCTTCCAGACTAAGAGACACTAGGGAGAAGGAAATGGCAATCCACTCCTGAAACAATTAGCCATTGAAAATCCTATGAATAGCACAGAAACACTGTCAAATACAGTGCCAGAAAATGAGCCCCCCAGGCTGGAAGGCATTCAAGAAATGACTGAAGAGTTGCCTCTTCAAAGTAGAGTCAACCTTAATGATGGGCATAGAATAAAGCCCCTGGGACCTCCTTTTGCTGATGTGGCACAACGCAAAAAGAGAAGAAACACAGGGACTCCAATGATAGGCTCAAACATAAAAGTTTCTACAAGGCAAACACCTCACCTACACATTTTCATAATGGGAGAAGGACCTGGCAATCCATTCCCAAGGCAATCCCGAAACAGTCTGCCATTGAAAACCCTATGAGGGTCGCTATGAGTCGGATACTGACTTGACGGCACCTAACAACAACAACAACAACAACAACAACAACACATCTTCATAGTTTCCATATTGTACATAAATAAATTCAGGAAATAATTACAGCATTAGGTTAAATAGAATGATGCTTTGGGCTATACTATGGCTTAATAGTATTCTATGTTGAAGTTCAAAATTTAGTTTTAGCCTTTTTTTTTTTTTTTGGTACAAGAGGATGAACTTAAGTCCTTGTGCATACTTTGTAAGTACTCTACCACTGAGCTGCACTCTCAGCTCCTTTCTTTTTTTATCTTGAGACAGGGTCTCGCTAAGTTACAAAGGCTATTTTTGGCCTCGAACTTGCAATACTCCTGCCTCCACCTTCCATGTTGCTAGATTACAGGTGTAACCCACCATGTGCCAAGCCAAAATTTAGCTCTTTTTTATCCAAGTAAATAAAATAAATGTTATTTTATTTAACAAATAAATGTTAATGAACACTTAGAAATTTAATTATTTTCTCTTTTGTTAATAATGTACTTCAGTATTTCAATCTTGAGGAACTAACCTCTTAATTCTAAAAGATTATGCTCTATACTCAGTGAGTAACTGATACCAAATCCATACCTTTGCTAGTCCCTCATATTTTCCATAGTCTGTACTCTTTAGCCACTCCATCAGCTTGGCATATCGGAGCAAGTCTCTATGAAATGGATGATGATTGGGTAAAGTCAGTTCAACAGAGTGTTGAGCAAGAGTTGAACTCTGATCATGACCCTACAGTGAACAAATGAGTAAATAAATATCACTGACAGTTCAAAGAAACATTGTTACAATAGAAAATTATCAGCAATGACCAGATGTGGCCAAGCAAAACCAAGAGAACACAAAAAAACAAAAATCAAGTACTTACTTGTGTATTTTTATTATCCTGTGTACACCAATTGAACACCAACACCATAAAACAGTCATAAATATCCAAGAATGGCACTGTGGTTAAACCAACTACTCATTCCATCTTTTAAAGGAGTTGAAAATGAATGTTTTAATGAAGTTTGTGTCATATCATATTATTCTGCAATTTACTAAGCAAATAAACTTCGTGATAGAGACTGCATTAAGAAGCACACCAAATAGGGAAATCATTCAAAAAAACTGTCTATATTATATTATTCCCATTAGAATCTATAATATTTCAAATAACAGATAAAAATATATTAAGATATAGAATTTTAGAGCTAGGAAAGACTATCGATGAGTACATTCTTGGTTTTCCAGCATAATTCCTAATAACAATGCAATTTTAATTTTTCCATTAAAATGATTTTTTAAGTAACTACATATGACTCTGTTTTTAAACCTTGACAAGACTTTTATTCATATAAATTAGTAAATTAACAAACAGTCTTACACAGATCATGAATCTTGACTTCTGCTTTGAAAAATACCGACCTGGTAGGTCATCTGATCTTATAAACCCTATTTCCTAGAAGAAGAAATTGAGGATCAAGGGGTTAAATGATCTTCTCAGGTGACATAGGAAGAGAGTTAGAATTGGAACCTTGGTCAACCGAGTTTCACTTCTGTCTTCTTCTAAAAACTAGAGAACAAAACCATTTAAACTAGACTCAAAAATTGCAATTGTCCAGCTGGACATGGTGGTGCATACTTGTGATCCCAGCAACTCACGAGGCAGAGGTAGGAGGATCACAGGTTTGAGGCAGACATACATAGCCTGTGCAATCTAGCAAGTCTCTGTCTCAAGACAAAAACTAAAAAAGGGCTGGGGGTACAGCTCAGAGGTAAAATGCTTGTAAAAGTATGTGCAAGGTCTTGGGTTCAACCCCCAAGTACCTTGTCAAAAAGAAATTTAAAAATTGCAATTGCCTACTAGACTTTCAGATAAGGGCAAATGAGCATATGTGGATGTTCTTTTCTAGGCAGCTAAAACAATCACACCTTTCAACAAAATTGAAGAGGCTTAAGAGCAACAGTGTTGAAAATAGAGCAGGTCTACATATTTGGAATGCAGGGGTATCTACATTTTTTCTGTGAAGTAAAGGCTAACAATAAACATGAACAAAATTAATAATACTGAATTAAACACTTATGTATTACCATTGGATTATTCTTCACCTTATAGTTGCCAAAGAACAATATAAACATTACATTACAGAAATGCTTTTTAATTGCCACATCAGAAGGATGGATGATCAGGATTTTAGAGAATCGCATGTGTAAGATACAAGGTATCCATAAGATATCATAGTTTTAAGTAATGTCTACAAATTATGTGTCTTAATTGGTTGCATTGAATAAAGGGGAAGAATATTTGACAGATCTATCATATCTTACAGATGCTGCAAATATGATTTTATTAACAAAGTTAGATGTGCTTTTACTATCTAAAACAATCTTCCTCAATTTTTCTCAATGATTCAAGGCTCATAATTATTTCTTCTGACTATTTACTCATTCTATTATATATTAACTTATACTATTTCCTTTCAAGTCAGGAAAATTTTTCAATCATTAAAACCTCTTCTCCTGAAAATAGAATTAATTATTAACATTTGGATAGAGGATTTTACAGTTTACAAAGTTTTTACCTATATCATGATTCCACAAGTAGAGCTATAATGTATAAAAAGCTTTGTTGTTGTTGTTAGGTGACGTCGAGTCGGTATCCAACTCATAGCGACCCTCTGTACAACAGGGGAAACACTATTGTCAGTGCTTCTCTGCTGTTCACAGGGTTTTCAATGGCAGATTGATTTTTGGGAGGGGGTTGCCCGGTCCTTCTCCCAAGCCTACAGCTTCTGGTGTTCCCAGGCAGTCTCCCATCCAGGTACTAACCAGACCCAACCCTGCTTAGCTTCCAAGATCTGACAGGATCGGATGCCACAGGGCTATGGCTGCAGGCATAAAAAGCTTTACTCTTCCTATATTTAAAAAACTGTGACAGTTTAAAGTTTTTTTTTTTTTTTTCCTGGTACTGGGGGTTGAACTCAGGGCGTCATGCTTGCATGCTTTGCAAGTGCTGTACCACTAAGCTGTACCCCCAGTCCATTGTTTTACTTTTTGTGACAGGGTCTCTATAAATTATGCAGACTCTGGTCTCAAACTTGTGATCCTCCTGCCTCTGCCTCCCAAGAAGCCGGGATAACAGGCGTGTGCCACCAGGCCCGGCTAGTTTCTTATAAATAGTAACATATGAGCAACAACAATTTATTGACTGCCCACTACCTTGCTAGGCACTTTGTGTGTGTGTGTATTCTGATCTTCACAAAAACGTTGTAATGTACTTTTCTTTAAAAAAGGCAACTAATTATTAAAATTCAAAATAAAAATTTTCAAATTAATCTAAGACACACATTATATAAAAACTTGTTGTTGTTGTTAGGTGCCGTCGAGTCGGTATCTGACTCATAGTGACCCTCATAGGGTTTTCAATGGCTGACTGTTTCGGGATTGCCTTGGGAGTGGATTGCCAGGCCCTTCTCCCATTTTTACAGTGCTGGGAATTGAACTCAGGACCTCAGAGACTGCAGCGCAGTGCTCTACCAACTGAGACAAATCCCAGCATATAAAAACTTAGTGAATTATAAATTTTCAGTAGTACATATAGTACTAAAATTTGTAATAAAATTAACACAGAACGCTTTACTATAGACAAGTACTGTTTAGTGCTTAACATATGTAAACATTAATTCTCACAACAATCCCGATATAGATATTTTTATTACCTCCATGATTAAGATAAGGCAACTAAGATGGCACAAACAGGTTAAATAACTTGTTCAGGGTTGCCTAGCTAGGAGGTAGCAGAGTCTGGATTTGGAACCCAGGAAGTTTGGTTCTTGTGTCCTTATTCTTACACATCTTGCTATATTAACTTTCTAATAGAAATTATATATTCAGGTCAAAAAACATTTTATATTTTGGTACTGGGGGTTATAAAACTGGATTGAATACTGCTAATCTACTGCACAGGTGTTTGTTGTTTTTTGTTGTTGTTTTTTACTACATGATATTTCTATAAACCTGTTGAAAGAAAAACTTCCAAACTTAAACATATAGCAAAAAACCCCACAACTTCAGATTTTCCCTGGTTGCACTTTCAGTTCAATGAATTTTAGTTCATTTTTATTTCCTCTTGGGCATCTGCATATTGGTCTCATCATTTTGCTAGAGGCAAAAGCACAAAATTATGAGGTCTCTGTAGAACCAAAGGGGGAAAAAGGACAGAGAGCAGTTATCCTTTCAAAATAAATCTTTCAAAACCCACCAAAAGAATTTTCAAAAAGACATATTCTTGATATAAATATTTCCTGAATTTCATTAGCCTTAATTTGACTAATTGGTTTCAATATCATAATCCTTGTAACTTGCCTAATTTTCTTAGCTGAATGTCTTTCTAGATAACACAGATCCCTAGTCAATGTAAAATCCATGAGCAAGAGTCTATAATTTCAATGGAAACTGAGTGTGTAAGATTTGAAACATTCAAAAGCTAGTTTCCATTAAAAATATTACTCAGTAAGAAATGGATATTACATAAAGACGTATTTCAAGTTGAATTATAGTTATGTAGGAGTATTAATAGGTAGGTGCATCACAGACAGCATGCTCTGGATTATCAATTCTCAAATGCAAGATGTTGTTACTGGCCTATTGTAATAAGAAAAAAATAGAATCATGAGTGTGAGTTTCTCATAAGGTAAGTATTAATTTTAGAGTATGAAAAATTAAGCTGTTCCTATTCTTCTAGTGCCAAAATATTATTTTTAAAATAAGGAGATAATAAAAGTAGTATCAGTTTTTTAAATCTTTACTAGGTAAAATAAAAAAATTGATGAATTCGTCAGTCTCTAAATTTTATTTCTTTTAATTTTACTGACTTGCGATTTTTAATAAGACTGGGAATTAATGCTCTTAAATTACTGTTATCTTGTAATCAATAGATTCTTCTGTATTCTTCTGTACAATATTTATAAATGTTATAATTATGTATTTGCCATTAACTGTATGGGATAGTCTGTTCAAGTTCTACCTTATCTGTAATTCCATATTGGACACCTTTATCAGAAAACTTACTTTCGATTAAATCTCTTTAGCACTCATAACACACAGTTCTGTATTTAATAATTTATTATATATACACTGCTATAGAGCTTTAAGTACATTAGTCCTAACTCTACCTTAGAAGAATCTCAAAGTCAGGACCATTTCTTTATTCTTAAAAATGAATAACAGTGTGTACATAATAGGTATACAGTGAAAATTTGATGACTGACAAAAAGATATACTATCATATGTTAATCAAGTTTCCCAGCTAGTTTGTCTCCTAACCAGGAACAGAAATCTCCATGTTTTCCAACTCTTTTGCACTCTAGTGTACTAAACTCAACACACATAAAATCATTTTTTTCCCTGCACTTGGGACATCCTCTTCCGGCTTCTGCAGCACATCCCAGGCTGTTGCAATATTCTGGTTTTTAACATGCATCACTCACATGGAACAATACATATTAGATTTTCAGAAATGGGAAGTATTCATTTTAAACAAAGCTGTTAGTTTACAAGGCAAAGAAGCAAAGTTATACATAGCCGCATGTTACAACAGTGAAGGAAACAAAAAGGACTAGTGTTTATTGACTGATATTTTCGATTCTGTCTACAAATGCTGATGACATCACTGTCAACGGTGTTACTTTTAAAAACTATGGAATCACATAGCTCTAGATGTTACTGAAATAATAAATTAAGAAATATGTGAGTTAGTTTCCTATGACTTTTAAGTTGATTTTCTTCTTGACACTTTTCAGGTCAAGTGAAATGATAAGGGAGTCTGCCCTGATTTCCCCTGCCCATGCTTAGTTGGGTGGTCCTCCTTCATGCTCCCACCTTCGCAATATCTCTCCTTCCTGAGTATATTTGTCTCCCTTCCCTAGACTGTGAACTTCTTGAAGGCAGGATCCGACCTTATTTATCCTAAGTCTGGTGTACATCTCAACCCCCTGGCAAATAAACAATGACTACATAAATGAAGGATAAAATGAGTAAGTGAAAGAATGATAGGAAGAAAGGCAAGCAGAATGAGATTAAATGCCTTTTTGGCCAAATGGGACATTTAAAAATGGCTACAAATATGGTTAACCAGTAGCTCAAATCAGTAAGGTAAGTTGTAAGCTATAAAGATTCTGCTGCTAAGTTTAGCAAACTTTATAGAGGAAGAAAAAAAAAATCAGAGAAGCTTGAGCCAAACTTGATGTACTCACAGGAACCGAAAGAAAGTAGGACCTGTTATAGAGTTGAAGGAGGGCCTGAGTAAACTAATTGGAAATAAAATATAATAAAGACAATTGTTTTAGAATACTGCAAAATGAAAACAAAGTCAAAATCCAATGTTTTCAGACAGCATTTCTTGATAAGATCTCCCCCTAATTTTTTCCACCCAAAAACCCTAATAAAATAAAAAGAATGAGGCAAAAATGTAAGAAACCTAATTTATTATACTAGATATTAAAATGCTTTCAAATCAAATCCTTCTTAATACTCCTAATATTATTAATGTTATTGCTATATCCTTAATTATAACATCCTTTTCCTTATAAAAATGTAGACAAATTGTTTATATGAAAATTGAACCAACTAAAATTTATAATTAAACTAGCCTTTTTCTTCCATGTACACTACGTATGTAAGTACATAAAGCCTATGAAATATTTAAAATATGAGTCAAGTCCTGGTTATTACCTTAAAATAATGAAAAATAAAACAGGTCCAATGGCCAACATATGCCAAGTTTGGACTTTTATAAGAATGTCAAAATGGCATGTGCAATTAATAAACAGAGCTATTTATATGACTTCTATAATCAGAGAGTTTCAGCTAGAAAGAACTAAACTGTGTACCTAAAGAGGAAGCTGAAGTCCAAAGTACTTCTATAAGCAAATATGCAAAAATATTACAATCAAATACATATGTAACCAAATATACTGCAACTCTAACTGAACACAGTAAAAGTTTTTGTGGGAATTTAAGTTTAAGGAAAAATATAAATAAGCTATGGAGACATGCCACTTTTAAGAATGAAAATTACCTGTTGTACAAAAACATTGTTGAGATGACTGGCCAGCCTCCGGGCAAAATGTTCTCGCAAATCACTAAAACGCTGCTGCTGCTGTTTTACTGCGAGAAGCATGTCGTGGCCTGAAATCAGAATAACATTTCCTGATTGATTTAATAAGAGGAAAAAGATTCCTTTGATGTTTATCAAATACATTTCTTTTTTTGTGTGTTCCTGGTGCCGGGGATCAAATCCAAGGCCTGTGCATGATAGACAAGCACTCTACCACTGAACTCGATAGACCACCAGTTCCAATGAACACATGTCCAGCAGTACCCACATTTAAGTTCTGAAGAACCCAAAGTTTTACTGGTTTATTCATGTGTTTTAGAAAAGGTAAGCAGAGGAAAAATAGTATCACACAGTGGTCCTGCTTCAGCATCCCATGGCTACTGCTGGAAATATGAAACCTAGGACCTCAGCCCAGACCTACTAACCTGGAGATTGGGTCTGACAATTTGTTTTAACAAGCTCTCTAGATGATTCTGATGTATACTCAAGTTTTAGAACTGCAGCCTAAAAAACCCTTATACTCTCTGGTCTAACACTTTGTGTTAGATTCTGCTAAAGAATGATTGTGGTGCAAGCCTGTAATCCTGGCACTCAGGAGGCAAGAAGATCTTAAATTCAAGACCAGTCAGGGCTATACAGTGAGACTCTGTCATAAAAAAAAGAAAAAGAAAAAAGAAAAAGAAAAGAGGAAGAAGAAGTTCACTCATTCATAATAGCTTCAAAACAAAATATCTGGGGATGAACCTAATCAAGGAGGTGAAAGACTTCTATAGTGAAAACTTTAAACCACTAAAGAAAGAAATCGAAGAAAATACCAGAAGGTGAGGGAAAAAAAATCTCCCATCCTTATGGATCAAAAGAATTAATGTGAAAACAGTTATATTACCAAAAGCAATCTATAGGTTTAATGCGATTCCCATCAAAATCCCAATGATATTCTTCACAGAAATAGAGAAAACAATCCAAAAATTCATATGGAAGCACAAAAGATCCTGAATTGCTAAAACGGTGCTAAGCAGAAAGAACGATGCAGGGGGGATCACAATTCCTCATTTCAAATTATACTACAAAGCCACAGTAACAGAAACTGCATGGTACTGGCACAAAAACAGACATGTAGACCAATGGATCAAAATAGAGGACCCAGAAAATAAACCCATAAAGCTATAGCCAACTGATACTTGACAAAGGTGGCAAAAATATAAGTTGGAGAAAAGATACCCTCTTCAACAAAGAGGGTGCTGGGAGAACTGGATATCCTCATGTAGAAGACTGAAACTAGATCCTCCTCTCTCTTATTTTGCACAAAAATCAATTCACAATAGATCAAAGACCTTAGTGTAAAACCTGAAACCGAAACTGTTAGAGGAAAACATAGAGAAAACATTTCAAGGCATAGGTGTAGGCAAAGACTTTCTGAACAGGACCCCAATAGCACAAGGAAACAATAACAAGAATTGAAAAATCAGACATAATTATGAGAGTGAAGAGACATCCTACAGAATGGGAGAAAATCTTTGCTAGCTATACATCACACATGGGATAAGTATGTAGAATATACAAAGAGCTTAAAAAGCTAAATACCAAAAATGTAAAGTATCTAATCAAAAAATGGGTAAAAGAACTGAACAGAGACTTCTCAAAAGAAGAAATACAAATGGCCAAAAATCATATGAAATAATGTTCAACATCCTTAACCATCAGGAAAATGCAAATCAAAACTACATGGAGATACCATCTCACCCCTGTCAGAATGGCTAGCACTCATAAAACAACAAATGCTGGTGAGGATATGGGGCAAAGAGACTCCTATGACACTGCTGGTGGGAATGCAGGTTGGTGCAGCTGCTATGTAAATCAGTTTGGAGGTTCATTAAAAAACTAAAAATAGAACTACCCCATGACACAGCTATACCATTCCTGGGTATATACCCAAAGGAATATAACTCAATATACCACAGAGATACGTGCTCACCTGGCATTATTCACAATAGCCAAGATATGGAAACAATCTAGGTGCCCATCAACACATATGTGAGAAGGGAATTGTGATACACCCCCCCACACACTCATGATGGAATTTTATTCAGCTATAAAGAAGGAAAAAAATCATGGTGTTTGCTGGAAAATGGATGGAACTAGAAATAATCATTTTAAGTAAAATAAGCCAGACCCAGAAAGACAAACGTATTTTACCCTCAAGGAAAAATCAGGATGCATATAGATAGAGAGATGCACAAAGAAGACATGCAAGTAAAAGGGGGATCATTGGCGGGGAGGGAGAGGAAGGAAAGGTGGGTAATGTGAGGGTAATGGGGGAAGTGAACAAGAGCAATGTACAATGAAATGCATGTGTGGAAATGTCATAACGAGACCCATTAAGTTATACACTAAAAATTACTTATGATATTACTGGGGGAAAAAAAAAAAGAGACAGTTCACGGTATTAAGCAGAAATACTGATGGCCAATCAGGAGGAACTGAATGAAAATGTTCTTAGTGTCAATGAAGATGTATTAGGAAATAAGTAAAATTTGTTTGTGTCGCTAATAATGTAACCCAAAACCACTTAGCCAATGTCATTTTAAGTTTTTCTTTTTCTTTTGCAGTACTGAGGAATTGAACCCAAGACCTCATCTCATGGATGCTGGGCAAATGCTTTACAACTAAGCTGCATTCCAGTCCCCCTTTTTTATTTTTTGAGGTAGGGTCTTACTAAGTTGTGCAGGTTGCCTCTGGCCTCAAACTTGTGATCCTCCTGCCTCAACTTACTGAGTGGCTGAGATTAAAGGGATGGCACCATGGTGCCCAAGCATGTTTGCTGTTGTTAAGTGCTTTCAAGTCAGGTCTGACTCATAGTGACTCTCATAGGGTTTGCTTTGGGAGTGGATTACCACATCCTTCTCCCATTTTGGGGGTGTTAGGATTGAACCCAGGGCCTCAGAGAGGACAGAGCAGCACTCTACAAACTGAGCTACACTCCAGCCACAAATTGCTGCTGTTGTTAGGTGCCGCGGAGTTGGTGTCCAACTCATAGCGACCCTATTAACAACAGATGAAATACTATTGTCATGCTATTCATAGGGTTTTCAGTAGCTGATTGGTTTTTGGGATTGGGTTCCTGGGTCCTTCTCCTAAGCCTACACCACCTAGTTCTCCCAGGCGGTCTCCCATCCAAGTACTAACCAGGCCCAATCCTGCTTAGCTTTCGAGATCTGGAGGGATTGGACGCCACAGTGCTACAGCTATAGGCTTGAGCACACTAGGCCCATGTTATTACTTGTCAAAATCTTTACACCAAGTTACAGTGTTAGTCTCAATTCTTGATCAGATTTTATCATCTGCAATCAACATACCTGGTCGTAGAGCAACATTCATACACTGCAGAAGGGCATCAGCAGCATTGGTGCAGGCCTCAATGCCTCTGGAAGAAGCAAGATCTCCTTCCTGAAGGGCTTTTATATGACCTTTGGCCAAGTCCATGTGGTTCTGGAATATAGGCAAACACACCCCTTGCACATATAGTTTTGGGAAATATATAGGCAAGATGCTACTCAATCCTATCCCTGTTGTTGTTGTTGTTGTTAGGTGCCACTGAGTTGGGTCCGACTCATTGCAACCCTCATAGGGTTTTCAATGGCTGATTGTTTCAGGATTGCCTTGGGAGTGGATTGCCATGTCCTCCCATTTTTGTGGTGCTGGGAATCAAACCTGGGACCTTAGAGATTGCAGGGCGGCACTCTACCAACTGAGCTAAATCCCAGCCCCAATCCTATCCCTAGGTCTTTGGAATCATTTTATTTTATTTTATTTTATTTTTATTATCTCCCTGGACATAACATTTATTTAGGTATGATAGTAATGTTCATAAATGAGCAATACAAAGATCTGAAAGCCTAAACACTTCTGGTGAGGACCAGTGATGTCTATGATTAAAAATACATTATAACCACTTCCAGCAGGAACAAGAAGGTGTTGAGTGTTGTGAGAGTAGCTCAGAGGAGCCATTACACTGCATTCCTAGACGGGCATCTTCACTGTAATAACACTAGGAATTTCTTGTTGAGTTTGTAGACAATCCCCATCACATGCTGTACAACATCAGGACCCAGGTATAAATAAAATGAACTCAGGCAAGTAATTCTGGGGCAAAGCAATCTACTGAAATCTAAGACTGGATACATAATGCCAACATGATTGTGGTATCCAATGAGAGGTGTGTATATGGAATAGCATTTATTGGACAACTGCCATAATTGACCTGGAAAGGCTAAACACAGAATAAGTGAGTTTTGTAAACACTTTCTCCACAATTGCTCACCTTATGTTGACCACCTTCATTTTCTGCTAAACTTGGCCACCATCAGCACTGAACTTCACTAACTCTGAGAAGATGGTTTAGTATATCGAGTTAGGGTATATGTGCTTTAGCAGTTAGATTCTGGCTAGAAAAATCCCTATGTCCAAGAGACAGATTCCTTTTGTAATGCTGCATTATGATCTCTCATTTATGTCCTATTATATGGAATCTCCATAATGGCATCGCACCTGTCATTCTTTGGAATTATTTTATATCCTGCTCTCTTAAGGAAATTAAAAAATGTTCACAAATAAATTTTATATATTGTAAGTGGTCTTTTTGTTTTTGTTGGTGGTTTATAGAAATACTTACCACAAGGAACTCTATCTCTGAGAGAAGCTTCACATTGTTAGTGTTACTAAGATGAATTAGGTGGTTGCTTTCAGATATCTGATCCATTTGTTCTTTTACACTTTGGAGCATTTCCTCATAACTGCTCAGTTTCGATTCAATCTGATCCACCTCCTTTAGAGCCTCATCTAGCAACTGCATCAGGATGTTCACTTGTTTTTCAGAGGCCATGATTGACTGAATGTTGGCCTACAAAGTGAAAGACAAAAATAACACTTCATGTTACTTAAATGTGTAAAAGAAGTATAAAAATGAAATACTGCAACCAGGCACAGATGCCTGTAGTACCCGTGATTCGGGAGGCAGAGCCAGGAGGATTGCAAGTAAGAGGCCAGAGGCAGCCTGTGTAACTTAGCAAGACCATGTCTCAAAATAAAAAAAATAAAAAATGGGTGTGGCTCAGCCCAGTGGTAGAGCACTTTCAAAGTATGTGAGAGACGCTAGGCTCAACTCCCAATTCCCCCTGCCCCACTCAAAAAAAGAAAAGAAAAAAAAATGTTGCCAAAAGCAGAGTAACCAAAACTTATATACAACTATATGTCTATTTTTCTTTCTTTTTTTTTTTTTTGGAAGTACTAGGGGATTGAACTGAGGGCCTGGAGCATATTAGGCAAGCACTCTACCACTGAACTGTACCTTCAGCCACTTGTTTATGTTTTATTTTGAGGCAGGGTCTCACTAAGCTGCACAGGCTGCCTTGGCCTTGAACTCAAGATCTTTCTGTCTCAGACTCCAGAATTTGCTGGGATTATAGGCTTAGGCTACAGTGCCCAGCTTACACATCTACATTAGTTAGTTTACCAGTTGATGTTTATGGTACACTTCTTACACAGTGTTCCATGAAGATACACTTGCCTCTCTAACAAGGGTAGGGACCATGGCTTAGTATTCTACATTTCCACACACTGTACAAGTAGAGTTCTGCTTCAGAATGCATCATTAGTAAAAGCACATTCTCATTTCTGTAAATTTAGGAACATTATGCCATCTGTAGCATTTCTTTTACCAGGTATAGAAATGTTCTATAGCTCTTAACATCTACATAAAACTCTAAATAAAAGCATAAACACTTATGTAATATCTTAGAGGGGAGAGGTGTTACACCAGTCTTTAAGAATACATGGAACTAATTTATAACTGTAGTATGACTCGTACTAACAGGATGTGGAAGAGCATATGGACCAAAGCTTGGTCCTTCAATCATCTTTGTTCTTTTCTCTTTCATTTGCAATTAGTTTTTTTTTTACTACAACTAAAGCAGTTATAAATCACCACCCCCTTATCACTGTTTTCTAAATGTTCTGCCTATTGATTTTAAATTGTCTGAAATAAGGATGCTGCCAAATTAAAATTGAGCTACAAAGTAATGTGATGGCTTTGAACATATATGCAATATTAATTAGAAAAGAAAATATAAATATAAACATAGAAATCACTAAGACATATTAAGTAACATAGGTACAGTAAAAAATTTGGACCAGGAATTAAAAGAATACCATTATATAGTTGATGCTACAATTTCACTCATGATATTTTATATATTATCCACAATAACTCAACAGTACGTGCGGCCCAACTCTACGAGTCAGCAAGGCTCAGAACCCACGGACATCTTTTTAGTAACAGAGCTGGGGTTTGAATCTGTCCATGACAATTTCCACTTTAACATCTTCAAATCTCTTCTCAGCTATGCTTTCAGTGAGTTTTGCAAGCTTCTAAGCTTGGACTATTCATGTAATCTCTCTTAGACCCCAAGACTTCTGTACCTTTTGTGTATAAAGCACCCAAACTTTCTGAGTCTTTAAAACGTTCCTTATTCTCTAAGGGGTTTCCTAAATGCTTATCTTTTCTTAAAACCACTCCTCCCAAAGCCCCTCTGAAAAACCAAAAACCAAAACCCAAAACAAAAAAACCCAAGTAATTTGTTTTAGATTATTCTCACATAAGTAGTGCTACACATTTAGAGTTTAGACTCAGAAACTATGCATATAAGTTAAGAGGCTATATTCTAAAACATCTTATTGGACAGGTCCAAGACTGTTTTTCCATGACTCTCTTGTTTTCACCACACTTATTCTGCATGCTTTTGATAAATGATTTGCTTACTTCAGTCTTATTTCTCTCATTTTAATTTGTACTTTTTTCCAAACTAGAAAAATGCTATTCTTTGACACTAAACTATTCTGAACTAAGAGGCTGAGGGAATCAACTCCTAACATAATTTCTGTTTGTCTACTTTTTCCTTCCATCATTTCATATCAAGACCATTCCAAACTCCAGAACCTCAGCCAACTGCCTTCATTGGCTTAATGGAAACAGTTCTATCTTTTGAACAAGAGGAGTACAAGATTGGTGATAATTGGTAATGTGCTTATAGATAAATATAGCAAAAATCACAAAAATGCTGAAATGCTGAGGCAGTAAAATATGATCACCAGTCATCTCAATCTACTACACTCACCAGTCATCTCAATCTACTACACATCAGTTATTTACAAATTACAAGAAAGCCTTACCCCATCTAACACCTGCAGCTCTCGGGACAACTTTTCTGCAAAGGCCTCAGCATTAGAGATAGCATATTCACAGCCTTCCATCATTATTTCAATATCCTGCTCTTCTCTTGCATTTAGCTCTTGGTACTCATCTACTGCTTCTTCATCTCCTCCTGTTACACTCTGATTTTCTCCACTTGGAACAGATTCTTAAAGAAGGTAAAAATTCAAAATAAAATAGTCAAAAAGTGGGAAGGGCTATAATATGGTACTTACAGCTAGGTAAGACCAGTTATGAACATAGGTCACATTTAGTCGCTGAAAAACAGGAAGGAATGATTCAAAATATATGAAAAAAAAAACCCTCAAAATTTATTTTTATAAAGAACTACATATGTTAATAAAAATACAGTCCTAAAAATAATAAAAAGCATGCAATCTAATACATTGATTGATTTATAAGTGTTAAAATAAGCTTTAGTCACAATTTCTCAAAACACAATTAAGCTAAAGTACTAAAACAAAAACAATACACAAAGACATGAGGAAATGAACCTAATCTTTGTTTCCTACCTAAGGTGGCTATTGTTTTAACAAAATGATGATGAATTCAGAACACATGAAAACAATTTGTCTTCTCCCTCTCCCCCTGAATATTTTTTTGTTTTTGTTCTTTTCATCTTTGTTATATTTCTTCCTTCAAATAATTTGTAATTGAAATGAGAAATGAAGCTGTAATGCATACTTTATTTTGAACATGGGAAAGATTAAATTTTCTACTTTTTGTTTTAAAGATTTCACATGCATGGATAAACTAGCTAAGGATGAGCTATAGAAACTTTCTCAGTAACTAATACAAGAACAACAACAATATGGTATTTTGAAATCACAAAAATGTAAATGTTTTCACACTTCATAACAAATGACCAAGAGGTCAAGTTCAAAATGCCTTCTGAATAAACTTAGCATGTGGGCATTTTATGTAAAGCTTGAAATTGTTGTTGTTATTGTTAGGTGCTGTCAAATTGTATCAATTCATAGTGACCCTAGTAGGGTTTTCAATTGCTGATTGTTTCAGGATCTCCTGGGAAGTGGATTGCCATGCTCTTCTCCCAATTTTGCAGTCCTGGGAATTGAACCTGGGACCTCAGAGACTACAGAATGGCCCTCTACCAACTAAGCTAAATTCCAGCCCAGCTTGAAGTTAGCAGAGGTAAAAGGAAAGAAATCTCTTTCCTTTTGTTGTTGTTGTTTTGGAGACAGGGTCTCACTAAGCTGCGCAGGCTGCCTCTAGCCTCAAACTTGGGCTCCTGCTGGCTCAGACTCCTGAGTTGCTGGTATTATATGCAGGTGCCATGGCACTTGGCTGAGGGAAATTATTTTTAACCCCAAAGAGGTTATTTTACAACTCTAAAGTTACTGATTTTTAAGACTTAATGGGACACGATTTAACTCACAAAATCTGGATGCTTTTAATATTTATTATTTTATATAAAAATGAATGTTTATATACAACATGACTTAAAATATATTCATTTGTCCCCAAACAAAAACCAGTCACTTCAAAGAAACAAAGGATTTACCCTGAAGAATGATAATATATTAGGCAGACTGAGTTACTTCTCAGAAAAAAAAGGACTAAAATTTTTGATATATGCAATTACAGTCTATAATTTTTTTTTAAGAGAGGTATTACCATGCTCCTTATCCTTTGAATGAGGCCATTTTATTTCATTGTGGAAATATTAAACTGTCAGGGATGACGGCTTATTAGCCAGTAGAGGGCAGGGATTGCCCAAATCATTCTGTATATCTCCTTACAAAGTAAACATTTCAAATAAACTAGGATTTTAAATGATCGTAACTGCTGCAGAAGTATGTTCTCTTCCTTGAAACAGTCCTTTGGAGGCCAATAATGAATACTACCATTAATTTTATTACTATATAGATTTTGCAATAGATTTATCCTTGTACACAACTTCATAAAATATGCAACCAACAGTACAAAACAATGGCAAGTAATAAAAACATATGGAATAGAGTAAGAAGAAAAGGTGTTACGCACCTTCTGTAACTTTAGGCAGTTCTGGAGAGTAAAAAGGTATGAAAAAAGCAGAGGAAAGTAAGCACAGAATATTAGCTGGGTAGAAAAGTATACAGATTTAAAATTTTAAAATACTACCCATATCTCATTTGAACTTCATGCTAAATTGAGTTCAAAAGACAGTATCAAAATACACTACCATGTGGAAAGATCCATAAGAAGCTAAACTTCTCGAGTTCATTTTTTCTTATTCATTTTCTAATAGTGACTAAAAGTGTATTTCTTGATTTTCTCTTTATCTTTTTAAGAAACAGAACTGACTAGTTCTTAGAGGAGAAAACTGGGAAACAAGATAATTTCCTATGGATTATTTTTAGGTCAGTTGTGACTCATGCATTTAGTGTAGTTATTTTCACTCAAGGCCCAAAGCTTTATCCAGACATTCCTTCACAAATGATTAGCCACAAAACACTGTTGCAAAGGACAAGATTGAGGCAAGTAAAAAAACACAAGATAGTAGTTCAAGAAGGCATTTAAGGATTCAAGTCAGATTTTTTAAAAGAAATCTGGCTCAAGTTAAAGAAAAAGAAAATGCCAAATACTTCACTCTAACCATTAACAAAATCTTTTTTTTTTAAATCTTACTCCACTGAAATCTGCTCTGCTGAACAATGATTTAACTCAAACATTCAACTGTCAGTGACAAAAACTACCAAAGTTACCACTGCTAGCATTAACAATTAGATGAGTCTTAACTTACTTGGATGATTATATAGGTCTTTAAAGGAGGTAGTAATAATCTTTTATTTGTTTTCTAAAATCATCCAAACCTAGAGATATTTACTTTTTTAAAAAAAGGGAATTAATGGCGGTGATTTCAAGGGCCATTAAAACAGTTTTAGATGTTAATATAGCTACTCCCTGAACACTTAACCAAAGCAATGGTTATTGATCTATATAAAGTATTCTTCAGTATTCTTAAAATTAATCTCAAACAGAGTGAATGTTTATAAACATAAAAATATCTACATTTTTGTTTTATGTCCTAAAAAATTAAGTACCTTTTTAAAAAATTTAGACACCATTCTCAAAAGCAGCAGTACTCTTCTCATTGCTTTGGTAATAAATAAATAAAGTACAGTATGTATTTTTTTTCTATATGGTTGTCCTAATAAAATATATTGGTTAAAATACATATTGTACAATAAATGACATCTGAGAATACATATAATTTGAAAACAAAATAGTAAGCTTGTCATTGAATCATTGACTCATCAAAACATTCTATCCTGAAACAGGAAAAAAATAAAAGCCATTCCAAGCATATTAATCCACAATTGAAGGCAAGAAAAATTATCATAAATTTCTGGAAGGTCATTTCTTCCATAGACTCAACTGCTAAGACATTGGAGACTAATATTGGTGAGATGGCAACTTTGGCCAGAACCTCTGGGGGGGAGCAGCAAAAGGTTCGACAGATGTGCCTTGCTTCTGCAAGTTCCGAGCATCAAAACAAAAACCAGCAGCGGGTTCTCGAAGTGCTGGTAAAGAATACTACATTCAAGGGAAGAAATGTCCATGGCTAAACATAAAAAGGACTAAGCAAAACAAAACAGAGATAGAGGTAAGTGACTAAACGGTTTGCTTCAAACCAGGTATTGAAATTGCTGAATATTGGCAACTTAAAATGTGTCAACCTTTCTGAAAGAATTGTTGTTGTTGTTAGGTGCCGTCGAGTAGGTATCCGACTCATAGCGACCCTCATAGGGTTTTCAATGGCTGACTGTTTTGGGATTGCCTTGGGAGTGGATTGCCAGGCCCTTCTCCCATTTTTGCGGTGCTGGGAATTGAACTCAGGACCTCAGAGACTGCAGTGCAGCGCTCTACCCACTGAGCTAAATCCCAGCACTTCTGAAATAGAAGCTTCTATTTTTAAATGCTAAACTACAACTTAGGACAAATCTAATTTTTCTTTGTAATATATAATTTAGAACAAGTCTGAGTTTTGTCCGCAATAAAGAGCACCTACTCTGTTTATCTGCATACCTGCTGTTATTTAAACTGCTTGCTTTGGAATAAGGAATATAAATTGCATGCATCCACAAGGCATTCAAAAAATTATTTCCATACAATGTGTATGCCTTTAGAAAAGAAATTTTCTAAATATAAAAACCTCACTGTACATTTTTAATAATTAAGAGTAGAGAGTACCCACACTCTGCACAAATACTACTACAAAGATGTTCATCCTGGAGTTAAAATAAGATTGGAAAATTAAAAATAAAGGATTAAACAAGGTATGTTATATTCATACAATGGAATACTATGCTATTAAAAATAATATTGGAGCTGAGTGTCATGATACATGCCTGTAATCCCAGCCACTGAGGAGGCTGAGGTAGGAGGATCACAGGTTCAAGGCCAGAGGCAGTACATACAATTTAGACCTTGTGTCAAAAATAAAAACTAGCCTGGTGCGGTGGTGCACACCTATAATCCCAGCAACTCAGGTGGTGCAGGCAGGAAGATCATAAGTCTGAGGCCACAGGCAGCCTGTATAACTTGCAAGACCTTGAAAAAATGGGCTGGAGGTACAGCCTAGTGGTAGAGCACTTGTAAAGTATGTGAGGGGCTCTGGTTTCAACCCCCAAGTACATTAGGGAAAAAAAATAGGACTAGGGGTGTGGCTTAGTGGTAGAATGCCTGCCTAGCATGTGTGAGGCCTTGGGTTCAACCCTCACTATTATAAAAAAATATATTAGTAATAGTAATAATGATGATGTTGGGGTATTTAATAACATGAAAAATGTTCATGATATATTACATGAAAATATATGTTAGGAAACAGAAGGTAAGCCCTTTTTTTTTTTGGCAGTTCTGAGGGGTTGAATATAGGGTCTAGCAAATACTTTGCAAGCACTCCATCACTGAGATGCACCACCAGCCCCTTTGTAAAGAATTATTTATCTTGAGATAGGGTCTTGCTAAGATTATGCACGCTGCCTCTGGACTCGAACTTGTGATCCTCCTGCCTCTGCCTTCAAAGTCACTGAGATTATAGGTGTGGCCATCATCCTGGCCCAGAATGTAAATTTCTTTCTTTGAAAAAAAAAAATCTATTTAAATATACACAGAAAATATCCTAGAAGAATATCTACCAACATGTTAATGTAGTTATCTCTGATGAGTCCATTAATAAGGGATTTTTTTTGTTTAATTTAATGTATCGATATCCTACAATGAACAAGCATCATTTCTACAATAAGAAAAATAATTTCAAATTCCTTTATGACATACATATGGTAGATCAATGCTCTAATTACTTTGAATAATGTCAAATTATATATTCACTTAAAGGCACACTTGATTTTATATATATGTGTTTATTCAACTTTACCTTCCAAAAGCTGTGAGCTAACATTGACAAAATCAATTTTCTTCCGGAGATATCGCTGATTCAATTTCCAAATGCATGAGATAAATGCATTCTTTTCAGCAGTGCTGCTGGCAACCCATTTATATATTTTTTCAAAATGTAAATCAAACTCAGGATTTTCCTGAAATAAAAACATACAAAAGACATTTTTTGATCACATATATTTTAATTATTAATACAAAATGTGCTTAAAAAAAAGCTGTTCTTGGGTGGGCATGTGGGGAGAGGATAATACCATCAAAAATCAGCCAAACAGGCTGGGAATGTAGTTGAGCAGTAAAGCACTTGCCTAGCATGTGCAAGGTCCTGGGTTCAACCCGCAACACTTAAAGAAAAGAAATAAAAATGAAAAGAAAAGAATGAAAAAGAAAATGAAAAAAAAAATCAACTAAATAATTTGAAGGGAAAGGTTGAAAGGATTCAATTTGTAGCAAAAACTTTGTTTACCATCCAAAAGAAGCTGGATGACAAACAACATACTGTTGCAGTCATTTTCTCCCTATGCACTCCCTGTGAGTGAAATATAAGTTATATATTTAATGGCTTTGAGGCTCAGTTTCCTCATCAGTAAGATAGCAATTGTCCTTAATTTTGACGTTGACTGAAGTTTTCTTTTTAAATTGCCCATGAAGTTTTACAGGCTACACCTTTTCTTTGATGATGTATTACTATTCTTAACTATGATTTGACATTAAATCCATAATAAGGAATGTACCTTCTAATCATAACATGAGAAAAAATTTTAATCTAAACACTGATATACTTTTCTAGGAAAAAAAAAGGTGATATGTCAAAATTGGGATATACATATATATAGATACATATACTCACAAAAGACATGCAAGTAGAAAGGACACTGTTGGTGAGATGGAGGAGATGGAGGAGATGGGGGAGGAGGGTCATGAGAGGGCAAGGGGGAAGTTAACGGGAGGAATGTACAATGAAATGCATGTATGGAAAATGTCATAAGATCTGTTAAGTTGTATGTTAAAAATTACTTAAAGTTTAAAAAAAAAAAACAGGAAAAAATAAGATGAAAAGGAGCATCTGTCCCTAACTGTTTTTTATTTTGAAAATACACAATTATTACAATGTCTCAAAAACCAAAAATGCTCATAATACTTAAAGTTCCTTCAAGTGACAAAGAAACTGAACGAATCTGAAAGAATTATCCTATGCTTTCTTCATGTTTCTTTTTTTTTTTTTTTGCGGTACTAGGGGTTGAACCCAGGGCCTGGACCGCTGAGAAGCCACCTCCAGTCCCTACCCCCTTTCTTTTTTTTACTTTTTTTTTGAGACAGGGTCTTGCTAAATTACGCAGGCTGCCTCTGGTCTCGAATTTGCGATCCTCCTGTCTCCACCTCCCGAGCTGCTGGGATTACAGATGTGTGCCACCACGTCCGGCTTATTTCTTCATGTTTCTTAAGCCACATTACAGCAATAATCACACTCCAGGCTAATATTTCTTCCTTGACTAAAGAAGTATTTGATTATAATAATAAAATATGAAAAAATATATGAAAATATAAAATATGAAAACATCTGCATATTTACTTTTCTTCACTTCCAAAGAATTAAAAAACTAGGCTGGACGTGTAGCACACTCGTATAATCCTAGCTACTCGGGAGGCTGAGGCAGGAGAATTGCAAGTTCAAGGCCATAGACAGTCTGCACAACTTAGTGAGACCCTGTCTCAAAAAATAAAAAAGGGGCTAAAAGAGCAGCTCATTGGTAGACCACTTGCCTAATATGTGCAAGGTCTGGGTTTCAACCTCCAGTACTGCAGAAAATAAAAAGCACTAAAAAATAAGCTCAGATGTTCTATAGGGTAGAAGATAATAATAAATTCTAATATATAAATGCTCTAGCAGGTATAAGGATAACAATATATTCCATTAATTGAAAGCATTATTCAGGAGGAACAAAATGTGATAACACAGGTTAAAGGCAAGGGAAGTTATATGAGGCTGTTACTTTGAAGAGTTGGGATATTTTAGGGCTCAGGACTCCACCTTTAGTACAACAATCATATAATAGTAGCATGGAACTAATAATTAGGTCAATTTGTAGCTTAATGAACAGAATTTAAGTGTCAAAAAATTGAAAACTTGCATTTACAATGAAAAGGTAATTACTCTATTACTTCCAAACAGGTCTAATAGTTTTGGCAACTACTATGAAACTTGATGGGAAATGATCTCTTCCCTGGGAATACTTCCCATAATGTCATAAAAGAAGCTGAGTGCTCCAGTGGCAACATTCACACAAATCAATGTGTGATACTAAATGGCTAATGTTAGGCTATGTATAAAAATTTTATATTTTATATCCATATATAGTGTACACACACCAAGGTGCCTACATATAATGAAAAAAAATCCATTAAGCAGGTCAGCAAAGAGGCGTCAGCTTTGAGAAAGCATTCAAATAAGCACTCAGCAATGTTAGTGAATTATGCAAGTCAACAGCATCATGAAGTGAAACCAGTGAAGAAAAAAAGGCTTTTTAATCAAGGTGCATTTCTAAAAAGCCCTTAATGTATTTTCTCTTAAACAAGAAACAACCAAAAAGTCTCCACTCTTGATCTCTCCTTATATACCAGAAATTATTCACTGAAGTGTAAAAAAATCATATTCTAGTTTTCTTTCCAAACAAACATTCTTATTCTGTCTCTGTCGCTCTCAGCACTTGTCTGTTTCCATATTCCACATTTTTCTAAAACCTGGGTGCTCCTTCGGAATAAATAAAGCGAAGGCCTACTTTACCTAAAAGACTTTTTAAAAAGGCACTATCTGCATGTGGTAGAAATCTGAATTGTACAGATAGGCAGGGTTCTCCTAAAATTGTTTCTGCTTTTTTTCCATTGGCACCTGACCCAATTACCTGTCATTTGGTTCACCATTTGACCCCCAGAGATTTATCCCAAAGTTAACAGTAAAACCAGAATTTTACTTCATCAGATTGATTTACAAATCTTTTTTACTTCTTTGTGCCTTTTTAGTAAATGTGTAAGACTTACAGAGTTAAAGTGCCCTGAAGTCACATTAGTGCTATTAGTACCAGTAACAACACAAGTGGATGTGGTGCAAAATATCTCCTAGTGCTCTGGGGGTGCCTTTGGGCTGCAGAAGAAGAGGAGGGGTAAGGCTAGAGAGGAAGAGAAGGAAAAGGAAGGGGAGGAAGGGGAAGAGGAGGAAGAAGAAGAAGAAGAGGCATCTAATTTAATTAAAGAAGTTCTACTTGGTTTCTTTGAAAACAGGATATCGCTACAAAAGCCTTGAACTGCCAGAAATGTGTTGTTGCTGTTGTTAGGTGCCATCGAGTCAGTATCCGCTTCATAGCGACCCTCTGTACAACAGGGGAAACACTATTGTCAGTGCTTCTCTGCTGTTCATAGGGTTTTCAATGGCAGACTGATTTTTGGGAGGGGGTTGCCAGGTCCTTCTCCCAAGCCTACAGCTTCTGGTTTTCCCAGGCTGTCTCCCATCCAGGTACTAACCAGGTCTGACCCTGCTTAGCTTCCGAGATCTGACGGGGTCGGATGCCACAGGGCTACAGCTACAGGCGCCAGAAATATAGGTGGATCTTTAATTAAATTATCACATTATTTAACTTCTGTGGAGCCTTGAGTGTGGTTTAAGGTATGATATTTATATCCTTATAAATATTATTGTTTAATTTTCTCAAAATAACAAATGCAACCCACTATTTCTTCCTTTATTTGAACCATAAACATCAAAGTGGTGGCCTCAGAAGTCCAGCTGGGCTGCCTCACAGGGTGATTCTAGTTTAACTTATGAGGACTAAGGAAGACTCACTTTAGTTATATTATACATAATTTTGAACCAGGTTTTACCAAAACAATGAAGATTTTTTAAAAAGCTAACGAACATGACATACCACTTTAAGTCCATACTAATTTATAGATTTTCATAGTAAGTATGTCGTTAGATGCTGTTGAGTTGGGTCTGATTCATAGCAACCCTATGCAGGGCTTTCAATGGCTTGATTGTTTTTGGGGCAGGTTGTCAGGTCCTTCTCCCCAATCTGCAACATCTGGTATTCCCAGGCAATGTCCCATTCTAGGACTAACCAGGCCAACCCTGCTTAGCTTCCAAGATCAGAAAGGATCAGAAGCTGGGGTGGTATGGCTGTAGACATAGTAAATATACTTAATCTAAACACAGAAATATACGGAGTTAAGGTTATTTTGCCTGCAGCTATACTATTGTGGCTTCTGATCCCATCAGACCTCGGAAGGTAAGCAGGGTTAGGCCTGGTTAGTACTTGGATGGGAGACTGCCTAGGAACACCAGGTGCTGTAGGCTTGGGAGATGGACCTGGCAAGTCACTCTCAAAAATCAATCTGCCATTGAAAACCCTATTAAGAGAAGAAAAGCACTGATAATAGTGTTTTGCCTGTTATACGTAGGGTCGCTACGAGTCAGACACTGACTTGGCAGCATTAAACAACAACAAAAAGGTTATTTTGCTCTAATTTATACAGCTTATACACAAACATAAGTGTAGCTTTAAAGAAGCCAAAAAAAATGAGCAGGACATGGTGGTGTATACCTGTAATCCCAGTACTGAGGAGGCTGAGACAGATTCAATGTGACTTTGAGGCCAGCTTTGGTCTACCTAGTGAGTTCCAAGAAAGCCTACACTATACAGGGAAATCCTATCTCAGAAAACAAAACAAAACAGAACAAAAACCCAAGCAAAAAACCAAAAAAAGCAAAAAAGAATGAAACAAATATATATAGGAAGTGCCAAAAAAATGCATACACATCTGGGGATGCAAATTCTCACTCTGCTTTTAAGACTGTGTCGTACATAGCCTTACATTCATCTAATTAACACCATCTTTTGAGTGAATGTCATATTATACATTGCTAATGTCATTGCAATCCCAAAACAATCTGCCATTGAAAACCCTATGAGGGTCGCTGTGAGTCGGACACGACTTGATGGCACCTAACAACAACAACAACAAATATAATTCAGTTCAACTTTGAAAAGTAATATACAGATGACATTTCTTGAAATGCACATAAATTTTTGACACCCCCAATATGTAGTTATTTTTAATAGCCTAAGAGTTGAGGGGTGAGGAGGTAAAGGTTAATAATACAATTTAGAGTAATTCTCATTTAGGTGGTATACCTGCGGTTACAAAATAACAAGTGTAGATCATTTTAAAACACATGATATCACTTTCTAAGCATAGGTACTTTCTAAACAAAGGTCAAAGAACTAAAAAAAACATACTTTGATAGCATCTTTGGCATCTACCACAGCAAGGTCTCGAAGGGCCCAAGCAATCTGCCTTTTGTAGAAATCTCCCTTATCAGATTTCTTGACTTTGACCACCTTCACTTGTACAGGGCGTTCAGTTGTCACTGTTGAACAAAACACATGCTTTTATTAGAAATATTATTCACATGCTCATTCTTCATTCATTCATTGCAAATACGGCTTTTAGGTGCTTGGTATGTGACACTAAAACAGGTGTAACATGGTATTTAATGACAAGCAGATTGAGGAATGCATAGAATCCTAGAGGAAGCATCCATGAGGTATGAATAAAAAATAAAGGGAATAAATTTTAAAAAATTACAGTAAAAGATACATTGCCATTAAACTCCCTCAAAGACATACTGTCATTAAACTTATCCCACTGTTCTTGCCATTTTCTGAAGCAGTTCTGAATGGCTTCACGTGTCTTTAGTGTCATTCTTCATCATGACAATGCTCTATGTCACACATTACCTCTGGTATAGAAATTTCTGTCAAATAAAAACATTACAGTGTGTCCTCATCCACCTTACTCAACAGATCTGGTACCATGTGACTTCTGGTTGTTCTGTAAAGTCAAAATGACTAGGAAAGGTAAATATTTTGAGTTGATTCAGGACATGGAGGCAGCCATGACAGTGCAACTAAAGACACTTGTGAAAAAGTACTTCAGGGATAAGTGTGTTCAAAGCAAGGGGGAGTATTTTGAAGGGGATTAATGGCAATGTGTCTTTTACTGTAATAATTTTCTAAATATTTAAACATTCATTATACTTTTAATTATATTTCATAATCAGAATAGAGGATCAGAGGCAGAGATGCCTTGAGAAGTAAAGCTTCAGATCAGTTTTAAAGGTAAAGTATAAGGTAAAATCTAAAGAATGACTGGCATATGTAGAGTCAAAGAGGCTTCAAAGAGTATAATGCCATTTCAAAGAACAACAGTAAGTAGTTCAATATAGATAACAGATAGGTAGAAACGAAGTTGCTACAAAAGATAATAAAGGGCATTCATCTGAGATTGGGTAGGGTGGGTGTTGTTAAATTCTAACTAATGAAACAACATTCTCTAATTTCTAGTCCCCCCAGATTACTGTGGCAACAGAATGGAGTTTGGGTTGGAATGAATGTCAATACATTAGAAAAGTAAGTGGTTTTCCCTTAAAATAAAAAACAAAAAACCTAAAAATTCCCTAAAAAATGTAAGATACCAAAACTAAAGAATAGAAAACACAGAAAGTTTATTAATATTTAAAAAATTACATTGGTAAGTAAAAGTCTCTGGCTGTCCCTCACTCCCTAAAACTAGTCCAACAGTCCAATAGTATCTTTTGCTAAGTTTTTAAGGGATGAATAACTCCCAACACACACAACTATTTCTGTGAGAGAAAACAAGTGAATGTTTCCCAATTTATAATTGTAGTTATAAAGCCAGACAAAGATAGCATGAACAAAATAACAATCATGTAACTAATGAACATGGATGGAAAAGTTTAAAATAATCTACTGGCAAACAGAAGGTATTTATAAATGATAATATTTCATTTCATTAAATCTTAGATGCATTTTTTCACATTTAAAAATCTCTGAAATCAAGCTCTTAACAACCAATGCAAAATCATTATTTTAGTAGCATACTCGACGGCACCAAACAACAACAACAACAACAATACATTAATATATGCTATATTATGACTGAGTTAATTTAAAGTACATTAAACCAAGAATAAATATCTAGTAATAAATCCAACAACACGTTTGCAAAGCATTTAGAGAAAACTATGAAACTTGTAAAAAGTCATTATACAAATGGAAAACTGCCCCATATTCCTGGAAATAAACACTCAATATTATTTTTAAAAAATGAGCTCTCTTCAAACTCAGGTATAGGTTGAAAATAATTCCATCCAAAGTCCCAACAAAATTTAGAACTTAGTTGATTATAAAATTTAGATGAAAGAGCAAAGAACAAATCAAAAAACAAAACAAAACAAAACAACAACAGGATATAAGAGAAAATCTAGCACACACACACACACACACAGACTATAAGTACAGACACAGATGAATTAAAGACTAAAATGTGAATGGCAAAATGATAAAACTTTGGCAAGATAATATAGAAGAGTATTTTTATGAGTGCCTAAAGGATATCTGCCTGGGCTAGGATTTAGCTCAGTTGGTAGAGCACTGCGCGCTGCAGTCTCTGAGGTCCTGAGTTCAATTCCCAGCACCACAAAAATGGGACAAGGGCCTGGCAATCCACACCGAAGGCAATCCTGAAATAGTCAGCCATTGAAAACCCTATGAGGGTCGCTATGAGTTGGATACCAACTCGATGGCAGCTAACAACAACAACAAAGGATATCTGGGAAGAACAGCTTAAATAAGATAAAAAGGACAAGCCATAACGGATCAGATTGATTAAGTTTATTTAATTATAATTAATTTCATTAAAAGGCATCACAAAAAGTGAAAAAAAATAAGCTACACCCTAGGATGTATATAACCAATAAAGGATTGATATCCAGATTATATAAAGAATTTGTACAAATCCATAAAAGAATAATCAACACATTAGAAAAGTGAGTAAAGTCTTAAGTAGTTAAATTTCATAAACAAGGAAACAAAATTCACAAAAAGTTGCTCAATCTCATTACTAATAAGGGAAATGCAATTCAAAGCCACAAGGAGATAGTATTTCACTCACACTGGGTTAGCAACAATTAACAGTCTGTCAGAATGAACTGTTATTTAGGAAGTAGAGAACCCAAAATACACACACAGCTTCTGGGAGGGAAACAAAAATTACTATTGAAAGTAATGTGGCATTAGAGAAGGATTGGCCATTCATATACTTATGACTCAGCAATTCTATATCTAAGTCTCTATCCTGAAAAAATTATTGCTTTTGTATAGTAGGAGGTAAAATTTTGAATAGCAAAACCTGGAAGGAAACCTAACTTTCATCACTGGTAGACTGGATATTTGAACTATGGTATATTCATACATTACAATATACCACAACAATAAATATGAAAGAATTACAGCAGTATGAAAGCTAAGAACCAATCTCATTAACAAACATAACCTTGAGAGGAAAAAAATCATAAAGAATATATACACTATAATTCAATTTATTTAAAGTTCAAAGATAAGAAAAACTAAGCAATATACTGCTTGAAGTTATGAATATATATGGTAATGTGATAAAGAAAAGTAAAGAAATGATGACCAAAATTCTGGATACCAGATACCTCTTAATGGAAGATGGAAGGGAACGGGGTCAAGGAAAGGCCCACAGAACAAAGGAAATGTAACAGTTGACGTTATGGAATGATGAGTCCACATGTGTTCTTTGTATGATTAGTTTTTACATCTTATATCTATGTTACATAAATTTTTTTATATCTACTTAATACTCAGACATAAAACACTTGTTGCTCCAACAATTTTTTCAATTACACAGATAATGAAAATTTCTTTTTTTCTTTTTTCTTTTTTTGAGACAGGGTCTCATTATACATTCCAGACTGACCTGGAACTCATGATCCTCCTGACTCAGGCTCCCAAGTGCTGAGATGAGAAGCATGCACTACCAGGCCCAGCTGAGAATTTTTTTTTTTTTTTTTTTGCGGTACTGGGGGTTGAACTCAGGGCCTCGCACTTGCATGCTTTGCAAGTGCTGGACCACTGAGCTTCACGCCCAGCCCATTTTTTTTACTTTTTGAGACAGGGTCTCGCTAAGTTATGCAGACTGCCTCTGGTCTTGAACTTGCGATCCTCCTGCCTATGCCCCCCTGAGTCGCTGGGATTACAGGCGTGCGCCACCACGCCTGGTTGAGAATGTTTTTTAAAAGGAGGAAATATCCCCTAAGGAATAAAAGAATGCCAAATAAGTGCCTTTTCTTACTAAATACTCACCTGTGGCACACAAAAAACAATTCTTTTTCTTTTTTCCTGCTTTGCAGACATTCACGATGCTCAGAAGGCGTTCATCATTTGGTGTAAATATATCTCTCTGTAACGCATGCTTGATTGCTGTCATCTTTTTGCAGCTGAAAAATTTTAGAGTATAGATATTGAGCTCATTCTCAAAATCATTCCACCTTTTATTGTTCCATTTATGATTGAAAAATAATCTAACTTTTGATCAGTAAGCATAGGAAAGAAGATTTAACACTAATACACCTTCATCATAAAAATAGAAAGTTAAAAGTTTGGAAATAAAATTAGAGAACTGGGGTTATTAAACTCCAAAATCTTTGAGAGTGCTCAACCAGCACTCTCACTCTCGTGTGAGCGCTCTCTCTGTCTCTCCCTTTCTCTCTCTCTGTCTCTCTTTCTTTCTACCACATACACAAAAAGAGATTTAAGAAAAAAGTTTTAAAATCCTAGTCAAACTTTAAATACAGTTTTCTATATAAAAATACAACTCAGCAATAAAAATACAATTAAAAAATGAATAGAAGCTAGATGCATGGTTCATGTCTTTAATCCCTGTGATTTAGGAGGCAGAGACAGGAGGATTACAACTTCCAGGCCAGAGGAAGCCTGCATAACTTAGTAAGACCCTGCCTCAAAAATACAAAGTACAAAAATGGGCTTGGGGTAAGACTCAGTGGTTGAGCACTTGCAAAAACCATGCGTGAGGCCCTGGGATCAACTCCCCAGTACCGCAAAAACAAACAATTAAATAAATAAGAACTGAAGATATGAATAGACATTTCCCTAAAGCAAATGTACAAATAGCCAATAAGTACATGAAAAGAGGTTCAACATCATTAAGCATTGTTTTTGTTGCTGTTGTTAGGTGCCATCGATTCGGTGTCCAACTCACAGCGACCTACGTACAACAGATGAAACACTATTGTCAGCACTGCTATTCATAGTGCTTTCGATGGCTAATTTTTTTTGTGTGTGAGTGGGTTACCGGGTCCTTCTCCCAAGAATACAGCATCTGGTGTTCCTAGGCTGTCTCCTATCCAAGTACTAAGCAGGTCCAACCCTGCTTAGCGTCCAAGAGGTGACGGGATTGGACACCACAGGGCTACAGCTGTAGGCTCACTAACCATTGTTGTTGTTGTTAGGTACTGTCGAGTCATGTCTGACTCAGTGACCCTCCTGGGGTTTTCAATGGCTGATTTTTTCAGGATTGCCTCGGGATTGCCACGTCCTTTTCCCATTTTTGTGGTGCTGGGAATTGAACTCGGGACCTTAGAGACAGCAGAGTGGCACTCTACCAACTGAGCTAAATCCCAGCCCCATTAACCATTAGGGAAATGCAAGTCAAAACCACAGTGAGATACCTACTACTTTGTACCTCCTTTCTTGTTGGGTGTCATCGAGTTGAAACTGACTCATAGTGACCCTACATACAGCAGAATGAAACATTAGCCATCACTAAGCCATACATACAACCTTTTTATGAGCCCATGTTGCAGTCACTGTATTTCTTTTCATTTTGAGTCATACCACATCAGCAAGAGGAGGGCCCAGGGGCTTTACTCACTCCTGTCATCAAGGTCAACTCTACTTTGAGGAGGCAATTCTTCACAGTCATTTCTTGAGTGCCTTCCAGCCTGGGGGTGGGGGGGCTCATTTTCAGATACTACAGTGCTTCTCTGCTATTCATAAGGTTTTTCAATAGCTAATTGCTTCGGGAGTCAGCTGCTGGGTCATTCTCCCTAGCCTGTCTTAATCTGGAAGGTCATCTGAAATCTGTCCATCATGGGTGGCCCTGATGGAATTATCACAGCAACATGCAAGTCCCCACAGCACAACAAGCTGAAGGACATGTGGGAGTTTCACTCACTAGGATGGCTAAAATCAAAAGGGCACATAATAACAAGTGTTGATGAGGATATGGAGAAAATGAAATTCTCACGCATTGCTGGTAGGGTTGTAAAATGATAGAGTTGCTTTGGAAAAGTTTAGAAGTTCCTCAAAAAGTTACACATGGGTTTATCAAATAACCCAGCAATTCCACTCCCAAGAGAACTAAAAACATAATTTCCCCAGAAAAACTTGCACTTCAAGCTGAGTGTTCACAGCATCATGACAGTCATCCCTCAGTTTCTATAGGGGGACTCATTCCATGACCTCCTGCAGATACCAAAATCTGAAATAATCAGCCATCAAAAACCCTGTGAATAGCAGAGAAGCACTGACACAATGCTAGGAATGACACAGTGCCAGGGAGTGTTTCGTTCTGTTGTACATAGAATCACTATGAGTTGGATCCAATTCAATAGCATCTAACAACTTAAAATTCAGAAGTGTCCAATCTTTTGGCCACATCAAAAGGAACTGTCTTGGACGGCACATAAATTAGACAATGTAAGGTCAACGCAAAAGAGGAAAACCCTCCACCAGATGGATTGACACAGTATCAGCAACAATGGGCTTAAACATATGTAAGATCGTTTGCCTGGCACAGAATTGGCAAGTGTTTCCATCTCCTGTACACAGGGTTGCTATGAGTCGGACTTGACTCGACAGCACCTAACAACAACAAACAGTTAGTGCATATACATAATAAGACGGGTCATGAAGAAAATAAATGCTAAAAAACACATAATGTTAAAAGATTTTGTGGTGCCACATTAGCAGCTGTCCTGGCCCATTGTATGCAGGTTAGATATGTCTGCTTTAAATAATTTCTAAGTTGCTTATAATACCTAAGACAGTGAAAATGCTATATAAATAGTTATTATACTGTATTGCTTAGGGAATAATATAAAAAGAAGTCTACACATGTTCAGTACAAACACCATTTTCCTCCCAAATATTTTTCAGTCTGTGGATGGCCAAATCCATGGATACAGAACCTGTAGATATGGAGGAGCAACTATATTTGCAATAGCCAAGAGGTAGAAAGAACTCAAATGTCCATCAGTGAATATATAAGCAAAATGTGGTATAACCACATAGTGGAATATTATTTGGCTATAAAAAGGAACAAAGTCTTGATACAAACTATGACACTGATGAATCTTGAAAACATTATGCTAAATGAAAGTAGACAAACAGAAAAGACCACAGTTGTATGATTCCATTTGTAAGAAATGTTCAGAATGGCAAAAATTCCACAAAGAGAAAGACTAGTAATTGCCAGGGGCTAGAGAGGAAGGAAGAAGAGAAAGGTGACTGCTGATAGGTGTGGAATTCCTTTTGGGGTGGCAAAAATATGTTTATTTATTTTTTGTGGTATTTGGGAGTTAAAACCAGGGCCTCACACATACTTTGTAAGTGTTTTACCACTGGGATGCACCCATCAGCTCATTTTTTATTTTGAGACAGGGTCTTTCTAGGTTATGCAGGCTGCTTCTGGACTCAAACTTGTGATGCTTCTGCTTCAGCTTCCTGAGCTGCTAGGATTACAAGGTATGCACCACCACATTCAGTGAAAATGTTCTGAATTCAATAGTGTAGTGGTTGCGCAAATCTGTAAAACGTTAAAACCACTAAATGACATTTGAAAAGGGTGAATTTTATAAGTGCATTATATGTCAATATAGCTGTCCTAAAAATAGGTTTCCACTTACCTTTTTCTCACCTAATATCTTTTCCAAACATCAACTTAAGTTAAAATATTTTTAAAACCTTTCCAATTCTAATTTTCATATTTGTAGTGTATGTGTATTATTATTTTCCAGTGCAAGTATGCAGTGTCTCAAATTTGAGCTTGCCTTAGGCATTAAATTCTACTAATACTATTTCTTTCAATGGGAAAGGAAGAAATTATGAGTGTTAAATGATTTACAATGCATTTTTGTAGCAAAAGGATATTTCTGTAAACTAGTAGGTCTCTTCTACCTTATACTCAATCTGTGAAGTGTCTATCTCTGTTCCAACTCTAAATATTGCTTCTCTCAAAAAAAATCCTATCTTCCCACTCTCATTCCCTTTTCACCTCATCTCAGCCTCTAGTTTTCTGATCTCCCCATCTTTCCTGTTCTCTTAGTCTATCTGCCTACTCCAAGCTTAACTTCTTCTCCAACCTAGCTTGGAGGTAGTATTCATTTTCCTATATCCACACTTTTTGTTAGGTGCCATCGAGTTGGTATCTGACTCATAGCAACCCTATGTACAACAGGTGAAACACTGTTGTCAGTGTTTCTCTGCTATTCACAGGGTTTTCAATGGTGGATTGATTTTTGGGAGTGGTTTGCTGGGTTCTTCTCCCAAGCCTATCTGGTGTTCCCAGGCGGTCTTCCATCCAGGTACTAACCAGGCCCAACCCTGCTTAGCTTCTGAGATCTGACAGGATCGCATGCCACAGTGCTATGGCTGCAGGCATACCCACACTATCATGCTTTCATTATTGTACTGTTTGTAGACCAGTTTATCTGATTTTATTAATCTCTCAAAACTGCATACTTTTCTTGGGCTACAAACTGCTTTAAAAAGCCACACATCCAGGCTTAGTGTATGCATTACAAATATATAAATTCAGACCAGAGGTTTCAATGCTGCTTAGCAATTCTTTAACATTTCTTTTATGATTCATTTTTTCACTCCTCATCACTATAGTGGCAAATCCTTATTACTCTCCTTCAGTCCCCAACTCTAGTGTCAGCCTCTTCTCTCTACAGACATGACATTACCACCCATCCTAAACAGAATACAGAAGCCAGGAAGCACAGTCACTCATCTTAACCTCCATTATGCCTATTATAAAGTGTCCATATTACTAACACTTTAACACGTACTAGGGCTTAGGTGCCATGTTAATGCTCTATTCTACTCTATACCCAAGTCACACTGGATTGGAGACAGTTTAATTTTGTACCTCTGGGCTTTTGTTCATGAAATTTCATTTTTCCTGGAATTTTTTTCATCCATAGAAAGTTCCAACTGATCCCTGAAGATCCTGCTAAAATGTTGCCCCTTCAGTGAAGTATTCCTCAAAATAATTCCTTTTCTACTTTTCTACACGTCCTTTCCACTCTGATAACAGCACCTATGAACTGTATTTTTTCTAGCCAATTGCATTCTCTCCACTATTAAATGTAGTTCTTTGTTGGCAAGGACCATATCTTACTCATCTTTGTATTCCTACTTGGCAAAGGACACATAATAGGTATTTAATCAATGTTTAAATAAATTAACATGATAGCATTAAATGACATAACAGCTATAGTTCCCCCAACATTCCCACCTTGCAACTTTTGCATCTATACACCATAATGTGTGTGTGTGTGTGTGTGTGTGTGTGTGTGTGTGTGTGTGTGTGAATGTGTATGGTACTGATGACTGAACCCAGAGCCTTGTGCTTGCTAGGCTCTATCACTGAGCTACATTGCCAATCCCAACTTTCACATCTGTAAGTAAAAGCCCAGGTTTAAAATGTCACACTTGATTTCTTCCTCCATTGTCAACATGAAATGTTTGATTTCCCCCATCTATAATTTATTCTTCCTTTCTCTTCCACTATTAACACTTACTAAAGATTCTATCAACTTTATGTGATAGCATCTGATTATCTCTTTGCAAGCTTCCACAACCCTGACAACCAACCAAATAATCTTAAAATAGTTCTCATCATATCACATCCTTGCTCAAAATTTCCCAATGTTCTCAAATACAAACCTTCCACTCAAAAGTTCGCTGTTCATTTTGGGCTTTAAATCTTTGCTTAGGCACTTTTCCATACAGGAAATATTATCTCCTTCCTACCCAAACCCTAATTACATTTCACAGTTTATATGAAGTTGATTCAATAAAGATCTTAGTCCAAATGGATCTTGCCTCTAAATTTCTATGGCACTTACTGCATTTACTACACAATCAATCACTTGCTGCCTAATTCGTTCCTGAGCTCATGAGCTCCTAGATCTCCAGAGCCATCTTAAAAGAGAAGTAGGGGTAGAAAGAAGGGAGGTGTTCTAGTATAGTTTTATTTCCTTGGTAGGTACTTAACAAATATCTCTTTTGGTAACCTAAACTTGAACAGTAAAAACTAGTAAAACAAATGACGAATAACAGCCAACATTTGCCGTACAGTCTTTCTGGTTAAAAGGAGTGAGTGAGTGGTAAGTGGCAAAACAAGAAAGGTTGGGCATACCTCATAAAGGAGTTAGGCATAGTGAAAAACAGTATGTGACAATGCATCCATTCAGCAAATACTGATGTCTACTAAGCACCAAGCACTCTTCTAGGTTGAAGTGGTGAACAAGACAGACATGTCAACAAAGACCAAAGCTCCCATGGTATTTACATTCTATGGGTCTGGTAATTAACTCTCCAATCTTTAAAGTGTCTCCACTGTTTTCTACATGTCAGTAAATAAATCAGGAGTGGTCTTCTAAAATTATTTTCCAGGTCCAAGAACCCATGTCTGACCACGTTCCAAAGAAGCTAACCACTATTTTCTCTACAATGGTTCGTGTTTCCTTAAACTCAGTCAGGTCATTATACTGCATGACAAATAGTTGGTCAGTGTGAGTTGAGTGACTGTGTGGGTTGGGCCCTGCCTGCTGTTGAGGCATCCAAACGCAGGGAATACAGTCATCCAGAAGAGAGAATTGCACAGGGAAAAGGAAACACACTTAAGAGATTTAGAAAAACATCCTGTTTGGACAAAGAAGGCACGTCACGCCCTCCCCTCTTAGTCCATTGCAAAGAGCGCATGATCACGGCTGTGTGGCACGAATGAAATCTGGATCCGATGGGCGGTACCGTAGACGGACATACACGGAATTGCCCTCGCAGCTTCTCATTCTCCCAGACACCAGGACAGCAAGGGGGGCACCTTACGCAGACAGGCGAGAAAGAGAAGGCGGGCCTGACTAACTAGGAGCGGTGCTCCACCCCGGGCGCAAAGCCAGCAGCCAGATTTAGGAGCCGCCTCAGACCCCAGCGCCCGCCTGTCCGCTGCTCAGACTGCCGCCGCCGGGACTGTTGGGCAGCCCTGCCGAAAGCTTACCGCAAGGTCTGACCGAGCTCGGCTGTGCCGAGACGGGTCCTCCAGGACAGAGACTGGAAGTGGCAGGGATGGCGACCACCACTACAAATTGTCCCTCAGTTAAGCGGTGAAAAGACAGCGACCGCTAGCTACCACTTCCCGTTTCCGGACATGTGACAAACGCCGCGCCGGAAGTTGACCTGTGGAGAAGGAAGTAGAGTCAGCGGGAAAAAGGGAACAACCAATAGATGCGGAGGGGGCGGGGCGCCGTCCGGTGGGCGTGGCTAGATGGCCCTGATCTTGCCTGGCGAACGTGTCAAGTAAGGGCACAGGTGGGGTCTCTATCAGGCTGAGACTGATTTGGAACCTGGACATTTGATGCTGTGTGGTAGCGCTTTCTGTAGAATTCATTCTGATATGAGAGCATGTTAGAGGGATATAATAGACAGGAAGAAAGGGCATAGAGGCATCTGTAGCCAGAAACCTCCCAGCTCATCCATATACTTCCCAGCCACCTGTAATATGAATATCACTGTAAACTTGCTCTGAGACAAAGGCCTTGGTCTGATGGTCAGTGCTTAACCATAGAGTATATCTTTACAAATGGCATGGTTGCTAAGAGATAATACCTTTTTTCGGATAACCTGGTGTGTAGCCCCTAGAACCTTTGTTCTGTTAGGTGGCTTCAGGTTGAGTCCTACTCAGTGACCCTGTGTACAAAGAACGAAGCACTCTCCAACACTCTGCCAGGCACAAGATCTTTTTTATGTTTATGCTAATTGTTGCAGGCACTGTGTCTATATATCTAATTAAGGGTCTACCTTTTTTTCGTTGACCTGCCACTTTCTCAAACATGATGTCCTTCTCCAGCATTGGGCCCTCCTGAGAACATGTCCAAAATCCGTCAGACATAGACTAGCCATCCTAGCTTCCAAGGAACACTCTGGTTGCACTTTTTTTCGGACAGATCTGTTGGTCATTTTGGCAGTCCATGGTAGAGTTAATATTCATTTCTAGCACCATAATTCAAAAGCATCAATTCTCCTGTCTCCCTTATTCAGTGTCCAGCACTCACGACCATATGATGCACTGAAAATACCATGGCATGAGTCAGGTGCCCCTTCATCTTCGATGTGACATCTTTACTTTTCAGCACTTTAAAGAGGTCTTTTGCAACAGTTTTTTCCAACACAATGCGTCTTTTAATTTCTTGACTGCTGCATCTGTGGGTGTTGAGTGTAGAACCAAGGAAAGCAAAGTCCTGGACAACTTCAATATTTTCTCCACTTATCATGAAGCTGTGTACTGACCCAGTTGTAAGAATTTTTGTTTTGTTGATGTTGAGGCACAATCTATACTGAAGACTGTTTGTTGACCTTCATCAGTAAATGTTTCAAATCCTCTTCACTTTCAGCAAGCAGATTTGTGTTATCTGCATAATGCAGGTTGTTAATGATCTTCCTCTAATACTGATGCCATGTGCTTCATAAGTTCTAGCTTCTCAAATTATTTGCTCAACATAAAGAGGTACTGTGAATGGATATAGCCCTAATGCACACCTTTTTTGACTTTAAACGAGTATTTCATTGTTCTGTTCAAATGACTGACTCCTGGTCCATGTACAGATGCGTCATGAGTACAATTAAGTGCTCTGGTATTCCCATTCCTTGCAGTGACATCCATAATTTATTGTGATCCATACAGTCACATGCCTTTGAATAGTCAAGAAAACATAGATAGATATCTTTCTGGTATTCTCTGCTTTTGGCTAATATCCATCTGACATCAGCAATGAGGTCCCTCTGGTTCCACACCCTGTTCTGAATCCAGCTTGATTTTCTGGCAGTTCCCTGTCTATGTACTGCTGCAGTTGCTTTTGAATGATCTTTAGCAAAATTTTACTTGTATGCAATATTAATGATTTCATTTGATCATTTCCATATTTGGTTGGATCACTTTTCTTGGGAACAGACACAAATACAGTTTGCTTCCAGTCAGTTGGCCAGGGAGCTGTTTTCCAAATCTCTTGGCATAATCAAGTGAGCACCTCCAGTGCTACATCAATTTATTGAAACATCTCAATTGGCATTCCATCAGTTGCTGGAACCTTGTGTTTCACCAATTCCTTCAAGTTAGCTTCCACTTTGTCTTTTAGTAGCATTGGTTCCTGATCATATGCAGCCTATTGAAATGGTTGATCATCCACCAATTCTTTTTGGTATAAGGACTCTGTGTATTCCTCCCATCTTCTTTTGATGTTTCCTCTGTTGATGAATATTTTCCCTATAGATTCCTTTACTATTGCCTTTACTATTGAGGCTTGATTTTTTTCTCTTCAGCTCCTTAAGCTTGAGAAAAACAGAGCATGCTCTTCTCTTTTGGCTTTCTATCTCCAGCTCTTTGTACATGTCATTGTAATATTTGATTTTGTCTTCTTGAGCTGCCCTTTGAAATCTTCTGTTCTTTAACTTTATCATGTCTTTCTTTTACTTTAGCTGCTTAATTGTCAAGAGCAAGTTTCAGAATGTCTTTTGACATGTAATTTGGCCTTTTTTCCCCCTGTCCTTTCAATAACCTTTTACTTTCCTCATGATGTCTTGGATGTCATGCTGCAACTCATCTGGTCTTTTATCATTAGTGTCTAACACATCAAATTTGTTTTTGAGGTGGTCTCTGAACTATGTGGGATATACTCAAGATCATACTTTGGCTCTCATTGTTGTTGTTGTTAGGTGCCGTCGAGTCGGTATCCGACTCATAGCGACCCTCATAGAGTTTTCAATGGCCGATTGTTTCGGGATTGCCTCAGGAGTGGATTGCCAGGCCCTTCTCCCACTTTTGCGGTGCTGGGAATTGAACTTGGGACCTCAGAGACTGCAGCGCAGTGCTCTACCAACTGAGCCAAATCCCAGCTTGGCTCTCATACCCTTGTTCTAATTTTCATGAGTTTCAATTTCAGCCTGCATATGAGCAGTTGATGATCTGATCCACAATCAGCACCTGGTCTTGTTCTGACTTTTGATATTGACCTTTTCCATCATCTTTTCCCACAAATGTAGTCAACTTGGTTCCTGTGTGTTCTGCCTGGTGAGTTCCAGGGTATAGTCACTGCTTATGTTGGTGAAAAAATGTGTTTGCATGGAAAATGTCATTGGTATGACAAAATTTCATCATGCAAATTCTAGCATCATTTTTGTCACCAAGGCCATATTTTCCAACTACTGAAACACCTTTGTTTCTGACTTTTGCCTTCTGTTGTTGTTTATGTTAGGTGCTGTCGAGTCGGTATCTGACTCATAGCAACCCTCATAGAGTTTTCAATGGCTGACGGTTTGGGGATTGCCTTGGGAGTGAATTGCCAGGTCCTTCTCCCATTTTTGCAGTGCTGGGAATTGAACTCAGGACCTCAGAGACTGCAGCACAGTGCTCTACCAACTGAGCTAAATCCCAGCCCCTAGTCACCAGTAATTATCAATGCATTCTGGTTTCATGTTTGATCTATTTCAGATGGCAGAAACTGGTAGAAGTCTTCTTTATCTTTATTTGTGGCCTTGTGGTGGGTGCATGAATTTGAATAATAGTCATATTAACTGGCCTTTTTTTGTAGGCATGTGGATATCATTCTATCACTGACAGCATTGTACTCAGGTCAGATCTTGAGATGTCTTATTTGACGATGAATGCAACCCTATTTCTCTTTAATCTGTCATTCCTGGCATAGTAGACCATATGATAATCTGATTCAAAATGGCCTATACCAGTCCATTTTAGCTCACTGGTGCCTAGAATGTTGATGTTCATGCACTCCATTTTCCTTTTGATGATCTCAAATTTTCCTAGATCTGTGTTACATACATTCCACGTTCCAATTATTAATGGATGTTTACAATTATTCCTCCTCATTTTTAGTCATGCCACAACAGCAAATGGAGTTCCCTAGGACTTTACTCCATTCCAGTCATTAAGGTAGACTCTACTCTATGGAAACAACTGTTCCCCAGGCATCTTTTTGGTGTCTTGCAACCTGAGGGGCCAGGGCTTAGAGCATGCTAGGCAAGTGCATTATCACTGAGGTATACCTCCAGGCTCCTTAGCGCCTTTCCAAATGGTCTAATCTGTAGTCAGTACTCTGTTTTCATATGAAGTCCACACATGTTTCCATGTCTGGCCCATGGGAGGGACCCTCAGTTGAAGCAGAACATCACCTGTGATAAAGAAAAAGACCAGTTTTATAGCCCAGACTTTTTATCTATCCATCTCCCCTCTCCTCATTGTTGTTATTGTTGTTAGGTGACATGGAGTCAGGTCCAACTCATAGCAACCCTATGTTCAACAGAAGGAAACTCTCCCTGACACTGTGCCATCCCTGGCACTACATCATTACTTCTCTGCTATTTATAGGGTTTTCAATGACTGAATGTTGGGGATTGCTTTGGGATTGAACTGTTATGTCCTTCTCATCATGCCAACCTAACTCCCTGGCCTGCTTGTGTGCGCTCGCTCGCTCTTGCTCCCTCTCTCTCTCTCTCTTCCTCTCTCTCTCTCTCTCTCTCTCTCTCATTCATATTCTCTCTCCCTCTCCCCCCATCTCCTTCCAACCCAGCTCACCAGGTCCCATCCTGCTCACTCCAAGCCTATCTGCTCTTGTTCTGGCTCTCCCTTTAATTCTAACAAAGTTATCTTCTAAGTTCAATTCTGGGTTTACTTGTAAAATCATTTATAAATGAGACCAAGGACTGAAGTTTGCTGTGACTTCCCAGACCCCTCCCACAGAGTGTGGTAATACTAGACCCTGGACCCAGGCTCTCCAGTAACAAACTGATTAAATGTTTTCTTTTTAAAGCTCTGTTACCTCTAGATCCTTGCAACTAAAAGCTGGGAGAGATTAAATATTTTAAGTTAAAGTCTCTGGTGATGGGATCTGGATATTAGTATTTTTAACTAATATTAGCCTAGAATGATGGTTGTTATAAACTGGATACTCAAAGTGGGCTTTGTGGAAAAGCTGCTTGGGTATCACATAAGGTCTTTTTAGAACATGCAGCTTCTCTGGCTCACTTCAGATCTACTGAATCAGAATCTGCATCTTAACAAGATGATACTTATGCATACTTAAGTTTGAGAGGCATGCCAGTGTTGCTGGCTGCAAGGAACGTGATTAATTTATTCTACATTCCTAGCACTTGTTTTACCAGGCACTTTGCCTATAGCTACAGAGGGGATTCATGCATGACAAGGAGAACACACAAAAAATGGAGTAAGCCACTTTCTATGAATGGACTCACTGAGAAAGTGACAAATGAGTTGTGAAAAGTATTTTTTACCTTTTATCTGAAGACAGAATTTGGTTGAGAAATTAGGAGAAAGAGTGGAGAACTGTTAGTGAGATTAATATCCTCTAATCAAGGATACTCAAAATGCTTTTTAAAATAAATCTTTCCTTTTAAGAGTAGGATCTAGTCTTATCTTTGCAGAGATCCCTTGGGTCCTTCCTCCTGAATCTCAGAATTCTCACCCTGGACAGTTTATAAACAATTGTTTGTGTTGTGGGGAAAAGGGAACACTTTTACATTGTTGGTAGAGCTGTAAATTGGTGCAACCACTATGGAAATCAATATGGAGGTACCTCAAAAAACTAAAAATAGATCTACCATATGACCCAGCTATAACACTATTGGGAATTTACCCAAAGGGAGATGGGTCATCATACCACAGAGACACCTGCATCTCCATGTTCAATGCAGTGCTTTTCACAATAGCAAGGATATGGAATCAACCAAAGTGCCCTTTAACAGAAGAATGGATAAAAAAACTTTGGTATGTATACACAATGGAATACTACTCAGCAATCAAGAAAAATGAAATAAGGTCATTCGCAGCAAAATGGATGGAATTAGAGAAAATTATTTTAAGTGAACAAACACAAGCTCAGAAAGAGAAACACCACATGTTCTCACTCATATATGGGAGCTGATTCAATATTATAAGAAGGAAAAATCCTGTTCAAAGGTCGGATCAAAATAAAAGGGGGGAGGAAAAGATAAGAATGGTGTCAATTTAAATGGTCTAGAAAATGGATGTAATTGTTCTAACAAGCTAAAAACAAAGTCCACTACAGGAAAAGTTTCTATCTTAAACAGAACTGGAACCCAAGGACATATAAAAAAATATTACCAAGTAAAAGTTAGAGAAGACTTAGATGGGAAGGGGGAGGGGTGGTAGCATAGGGGAGGGTAAGGGGTACCCCATATGAATAATGTTCATCAAAATGCATATATGAAAATTGTCACAATGAAAAGCATGTCAAAATGAATCACATTATGATGTACATTAAAACTTTCTAATAATAAAAAGGGGTTGGGATTTAACTCAGCTGGTAGAGCGCTGTGCTGCAGTCTCTGAGGTCCTGAGTTCAATTCCCAGCACCGCAAAAATGGGAGAAGGACTTGGCAATCCACTCCCAAGGCAATCCCGAAACAGTCAGCCATTGAAAACCTTGAGGGTCGCTATGAGTTGGATACCGACTCAACGGCACCTAACAACAATAACAATAATAAAAAAAGCAAATGCATCAAATCAGTAAGAAGTCAACAATAAAATTATGCTGAAAATGTTAAAAAAAACAATTGTTTGTCATATTATCATATTTACTTGTATGTCATATTATCATATTTACTTGTATGTTACCATCCTCCTCAAAGTTGGGAAATGAATTGACTTTTAGAAATCTAGATTTCCTCCCTGAACTCAGGATTTCTGTATCCACCCCCTCACCTCTGGCATTTCCATTTGGATGATTCACAGGCATTTCAATCTCATGTGCTCCAAATTTTAATTCTCCTTTCTTTCTTCTGCTCCTGGGTTCTTCTTCAAGTGAGGATTTTGAGCATTACTTTATTTGGGGATTTGACCCCAGTGAGAAAAAGGGAAGAAGGAAGGAGAAATGAAACATGAAAGAGAAAGAGACAATCTAAGAAGGAGTTATTGAATTGATGGTCACCATATTGGAATGTATTCTGCATCCCTAGGGCCTCCTAAGAAACTTTATGAAATGGATCTTACAACTCTCAACAGCAGGCAAGAATGGAGGAAGCATTTATATGTCAACTCCTGTCCCCTTTGATCAAAGATTAATACTCCTAGGCATTAAATAATATATACTTCCAAATCACACCGTTGTGAATGCCACATTCATGCCCCCATCAGAGATGTGCTGAGGCAGGAAGCAAAAGGAGAAATTCTGCCTTCTGTTTGCCCAAAGCTCATCAAATCCTATTCAGAATAGGTTTTTGCAGCAGTGGTTGAAATAAGAGGTTGAAGGGATTTGAAGTCAAAACAGAAACTGTGCAAAAGGACACAGAAGGTGTGCATTTTAGTCCACTGTTGGCATCACTCTGATCTACTCATGCTCTCTGTTAAATTCAGTGCTTCACAAGGTTCCTTGAAGGTGATAGCTACTCACAATCTCTGCAAAAAATTAATATAAGACTATTGGTGGAATAAGCTTCAGCTCCGTCTTGTACACTTATGTTAAGACCATACTTGTTTTCATTAACTTCCTCCTCCACTCCCCACTCTTAACTTTCCCTCACTCTTGATTGGCACATCAACTGATCTTGGTTGTTTCTATGGTGAGGTAACCTGGAACTTCTGCCTTTATTTTCTTTGATCTAATGGGCTATGGGAGAAGGACCTGGCAACCCACTTCTAAAAAACAATCAGCCATTGAAAACCCTATGAATAGTAGAGAAGCACTAACAATATTGTTTCACCTCTTGTATGTAGGGTTACTCTGAGTCAGACACTGACTGAGCAGCACCTAACAACAACAACAATTGGGCCATGATTGGTATAATTGCTTGTTCAACTTATCACTGGGTACAGAACCACCAAGATAAGCCCCAGTGAGTTCCATTTGATTCCATCTATATTCTTCCCTATTGCTATTGTATAGCAACAATCCTAGATCCTTTGGCTAATCACCATCAATTACTCCCACCAGTATTGTTGTTGTTAGGCAGAAGTTCCAGGTTACCTCACCATAGAAACACCGGATAGTCACTCTTTTCTTTGTTGGCTGATCCATTGCCATGAGAAGTCCAAAGTGATCAAATGATAGTGAAAGTTTCTAGTTCTGTGAATTCCATATTATGTATCCTTATGGAATCATCCACCTCTCAATCCCTTGGGGACCATTTATTGCAGTCTACTAAAGACTAAATTTGATAGACAGGAAGCACAAATTTTTTCTCTCTCTTTATTAGTAAATGTTGGTGGGGTACAGAGTAATACAGCATTTGCTTTTTCCATTATGCAACTATGACATCACTTTTGGTTACACTTTTATCAATTTATGAAGTTTATGGACCTTTTTGACTAATATATAGTAAAACTCATATGCATATATGGGTTATATTCCCCTATTTTCCCATGTACTCATGAAGTTGCATCATTTGCATTGAGATTATCCTTTCCTTCTTTATCCCTTTATATTAGGAAATGCAAATTTTGCAAATGGATCATTGGGAGTGATAAAATGGACCAATCTTGTTCTGGAGCCAAGCCTTGAGCTGTTATTGGTTAGTTCAGGGCTCTTATCAAATCCTATAGGACAACACCCCATTCCCAAGAGGGCACAGTAGCTGAGCCTGTAATAAGTCATTCCACCATTTTATAAGGCTAACTACATTTGAGTGATAAGGCATATCACAATATCAGGGGATTTCATGGTCATGTGGATGTTGTCTCTTTAAGGACTGTAAAATGGATTGCTTGGTTGAAGTAATGTTGATCAAGAACACTATTGTTCTGGTGATTGTGGATGTTGGCAGAATCACTGTAGGCAAGATAGAAAAATCTAGGAATCTGTAAATATTTTCACTTCAGGGCACTTCTCCCTCTAAACAAAGTGAACAATAAACTGTCCTTCTCCAAGCTCTGCTAACTGGAAAGATTCCTTTACAGAATATTGTACCTTAGAGCCTCCCCGAATGGGGCTAAGGTGCAGCAGCAGTCCAGTGTTGCCTACCCAGCAACATAATGTGTCAATCCATCTGGTAGCCAGACTTAAATATTTTATTCCATGTTAGGTAGTCATAAATATCTCCCAAGTGGCCACAGGAGTAAGTTGAGGAAGGGAGGCCAGTGCTATAAGATTAAGTGTTGGGGAAGGCTGAGCTACCCATCCATGTAATTCACTTGTGTACTCTGCATCTACTCAGGTGATACCTCTTCTATATTTCAATAGGTGCCTTCTAAACATGTGCACTTATGACTTGGTGGAACTGATAACACCCAGCTCATGATAGGTAGCTCTAGTTTTCCCACTGGAAAATGAATTTTTCTCTGCTTCAGAAGGCATGGCCTTGCAGAACACTAGGGACCCATGCTGCAACTCTCTTACATTGAACTTTACAGAGATTTCACATGGTGTTTTTATCCATCACAGATCCTTCTTGTGTCTTGAGATCTGCTGGAACAAAGGCCTGATTTTAGAGCAACTTGCATGCCAGCCCTTCTGGACAGCATATGCCAATAAAGGGTACTTTATAATTTCACAGTAAGTTCATTCCAACATCTTTCCTTCTGGGAACCATGGTCTAGTGGTGGTTTTTCACTTTCACTTAGTAAATTCATTCTAGCATTTCTACTTCCCTAGGCATTCTGATTCAAAATGTCATTTAAGATTGTTGTAGCATTTTAATCTCATTTAGCCTCGTGTCATATATTTTCCCCCACACAGCCTTGTAATGCTATTTCTCTGATCCAACACTGTAAATATTTATTTTTATACACATCCCCCTTGTTCCAACTGGTATATGTTAGCCAATTTTGCAATTTATTTTGAGTTAGTCTAGTTCAGTGATTCTCAACAGGGAATGATTTAATTCCCAGGGGGCATTGGGCAATGTCTGGAGACATTTTTGGTTGTCACAACTGAGAGGTTTCTATTGGCCTTGAGCAGGTGGATGCTATTAAACAATCTGTAGCACACAAGATGGCCCTCCACAACAAAGAACTGTCTAGTACAAAATGTCACAATTGTCAAAGATGAGAAACCTTGATCTACTTCTCTCTAGAGCAGAGATTGAAATTTCCTACATGGGCTGTGCTGAAAAATGACCCTCATAATGAGTTTGAGGCAATGGAGAGAGGATGTAATGTGGATGGATAATGATGAAAATAGTATGAAGTAGGTATTTTCCTTAGGTATAATCTTAGTAGCATTTCCAGACAAGGGGAAGATGCTTTCCATTATCAAGAGGACAGAGACTATTGACACAGAGGATGAAAAAAATGGGGGCTTAGAATTATATAGTCCATATGAATGTCCCCATTCTAGATCCCAGATGCATTATTTTCCTAGTAGGGTCCTGGCTTTGACATAGGTGATGTTTCAAGTCTATGCATTTGGATGTCTTTGTATCTCAGTTATCTTTATGTTTAAATACTGGGGCTGATCTTCAGCAGTCTTCTCAGTGGCCACCCTGCCCTTGAGGCCCTCTGGCTTTCATAGTGTACCCTGATTTGATTGATTTTCTGGTACCTTCCAAGAACCTTAATAAATGTGTCTCAGAATTCTATACTGGAGTGAAGAAAAGGGAAAGCATTTACCTACTGGCTCATGTCTGCCATTGGTTAAGATTTCACCATGTACTTCTAGTTGTACATGTACATGTAGAGCTTGTTTCTGCAGGTGTTCCATGCAATGTCAAGAGATGCAATATCCCATGCCAAGAGTGACTGAGTCAAGTTGTTATATTGTCCTTGAGAGAAGCTAGTTGATTCCTGAAATTGCATCAACACTTCCAAAACACCTACAGCAAGAGTTAAGACTAAAAGGATTTAAAATGGTACAAGAGGAAGCAAACACTGCCTTTTCCTTAGTTTTCTGTATTTGAGTTAATGGACTCTCCATCTTTCTAGCTGCTTAGCCAGTCCTTGATTCCTCTGTTTTTTTCTTATGCTTTAGATTCAATCATTCAAGAAATCTCATTGGTTCTGCTTTCAAAGTATATAAAGAGTTTAAGCACTTCTTAACTATTTTCACTCTTTGCTAGATTGTGGCAAATGTCATCTCTCTTCTGAATTATTGCATAAACTTTCTTTACTCTATGTTTCTTATATGCTTATTTCTGCACAGTCTATTGTTAACCCAGTTGCCAGAGTGATCCCTTTTAAAGCATGAGTCAAATCCTATTACTCTTTGCTCAGAACCCTCCAATAGCTTCAGGATAAAAGCCAAAGTCCTTGTAATGACCTACAATATGCAACACAGTCTGCAACTATACAACCCTGGCATTTGAACCTGTTTAATCTCAGAAGCTAAGCAGGGTCAGGGCTGGTTAGTCCTTGGAGGGGAGACCACCTGGGAATACCAGTGCTATATGCTTGGGAGAAGGACTCAGCACTCCACTCCTGAAACAATCAGCCATGGCAAATCTTATGATTAGCAGAGAAACATCGACATAGTGCCAGGGATGGCACAGTGTCAGGTGGTATTTCATTCTGCTGTACATAGGATTGCTGTGAGTCAGGCTTCACTCAACAGCACCTAACACCACTACCACCACAACACAATCTGCCCTTTTCCACTCACTGGGAATTCATATTCTATTATACCCCCTTCAGCACTCACTCTACTCCAGTGACTTCGACCTTTTTATTGCTTTGAAAAATTTCAGCAAACTGTGTCAGGTTTTGCATTGCTACTCCCTCGACCAAGAATGATTGTCCATTAAGTATCTTTGTACTCACTACTGCATTCCTTTCAGATCTTTTCTCAAATGTTGCCTCAATGAGGCCTTCCATAGTAATCCTATTTAAAATAGGATTAATTAAAATAGTGCCTTAATCTTCATCTTGCAATTTTTAAATCATCTTTTTTTTTTTTTTTGCTTTTATTCTTTATGGTTCTTACTACATTCTGACACACTGTAAATGTTATTTGTCTGTTCATTTGTTTATTTGCTCTTTTCCTTTCTATTGAGTGAAGCTTTGTGTGGGCAAAATTTTTGTTTCCAGGGATGTATTCCTAGTTCTTGGAACCCAGATTAATAGCTAACACTCATATAGCACTTGTTGTTGTTGTTGTTGTTGTTGTTGTTGTTGTTAGGTGCCCTAGAGTTGGTATCCGACTCATAGCGACCCTACATATAACAGATGAAACACTATGGTCAGTGCTTCGATGCTGTTCATAGGGTTTTCAATGGCAGATTGATTTTTGGGAGTGGGTTGCCAGGTCCGTCTCCCAAGCCTACAGCACCTGGTGTTCCCAGGCAGTCTCCCATTCAAGTACTAACCAGGCCCCGACCCTGCTTAGCTTCTGATATCAGGCAGGATTGGATGCCACAGAGCTACGGCTGCAGGCCATATAGCACTTACATGCTATATATTCTTCTAACTATTTTACATGTATTAACTAATTTAATCCTCACAACAACCCTTTGTGGTAGAAATCTTTATTATTTTTATTTCAAAACTAGAAAAATGAGGCATGGATTAAGTATCTAGTCCAAGGACACATAGTAGACACAGAGTAGTTTCTCAACAAATCTCGTTTTAATGTCACTGTAGTCCTCTGCATAAAGTAGACTTGAGAAATAGCATAAAATAGTGAAAAGTACATGGTAACCAGACTAACACAGACCTGAGTTCAAATCTCATTTTTAGCCTTTACTGATCAATGATCATAGGGCAAGTTACTTAACCCTGTTGAGCCTCAGTTTCCTTATCTGTAAATTAAAAACAATAGTCTTCATCTTTTGGTACTATAATATACTTTTGTTAAACTATTTCTTATAATATACTTGGCACATTGATTGTCATATAGTAAGTCCTCAAAAATGGTGGATATTAGTACATATAGGTTGTACTAGAAGATTAAATTGAGTAGATTTATATTCTTCAAAAACATGCAATTATCACTTGGTTCTCTGCCCAAAGAAGCCCTGAAATTCTGCTTCCTTCTCAGAAAAAAAGCTACATATGTTAGGCAATGTCATCTTATGAAATAATCTCTTATGTTTGGATATCATGGAATTTTTCCATTGTCAACAAGCTCCAATGGGAAAGTGTCTTCGGAAAGGTGAAGATAGTGAACATTGACTCAATGGAGTTAATTGTTTCCTCAGAGAAATACCTTCTGTTACTGTGTACTAGTAGACAGAAGTAGGGAGTTTTTGTTCTTCGCAGGGTATTCATTTTACTGCTTTTGTAGTGGCAAAGAGACGTCTTTTTACATCCATTTGAAAGCTCTGATTGAGAAAGAACAGAATTGTCTTACTTCCTCTAGGGGTCTGACAGTTAAAGCCCCCATGAGTAGTACCTCAACTGGCTTTGAAGCTATTGTTTATTGAGAAACCTCACAAATTTAGTAGAAGTGGATTTTCACAATAGTCCACTTTTCCTGACTTCCAAATCATCTCTTGCTTTAAGTCTAATTGATTTTGAGGGTGAGGTGAAGGAATTTTCAAATGTTTCAGTTCATGTGGGTTTATATAATTATATTTTCTTCTTATTCCTAATTTTGGGGACTTTATTCTGTAGATTATTTGGAGGTTTTTTTTTCTTGTCTGTTTCTTAGCATTATATCCTTATAATTTAATTATGTACATTCCTAGGGAAGAAGTACACAGTGAGAATAAGAATACAATGAGAATTACACAGTGCTCCACTGTCCAGATTCTGTGTTTTATACCTGGCCTAAAGAATACCAGCATGGAAGAAGAGTCTCCACTGTTACACACATAAAGCAATTGGTGTTTGTTTTAGGCTTTGTTAGAAACAGAGTGTAAATATTTCCACATAATTCTTCCCAGTTTTTGCACCTTTGTAGGAGAAAGTCAGTGAGCCACTAAATGAAAATGTAATTACACAAATCAATATTAATTAAATAAATATTGCAAATAAATATTAATTAGATAATAGATTTGAATAACATGGAAAAGTAACATCATAAGATGTGTAAATAAATACAAGGAAAGCAAAATTTGTCTTGCAGAATCACATTGTCTCTCAAAGCATTTTTTTATGCAACTGTATTATTCAATATACATACTGTGGGGAGATATGCTAAAAGGCAGTCATTACAAATTCATAATGCTGAACTCTCAATGCACTTTCTGGGAGATTCTTTCAGAAGTGAACACATCTTCTCTCACTTAATTCTGAATCATTGCTGGGAATTGGCCGCCATGGCACCATACACATATTTTGGTTTTAAGTAGAGATTAGTGATTCCTAGAGTGATTTCATTTATATGCTTGGATCAAATATGGGATACAGGATTTTCTGTACTCTGCACTTGGGGAATTTGGGAATGATGCCATTGGACGTGTATAGTAGCAGTATAAGCAAACCAAGATAAATATAACTGAATACATGGGCTTATCATATCAATTTTCATTAAAAATCATATTTGCTGTTACATAATATAAATGCTTTAAACTTATATTCCTCCTTTATCCTAAGGAGTTATCTAATTGTTTGTTATTGTTGTTAGGTGCTGTCGAGTTGGTATCCGACTCATAGTGACCCTCTGCACAACAGGGGAAACACTATTGTCAGTGCTTCTCTGCTGTTCATAGGGTTTTCAGTAGCAGATTGATTTTTGGGAGGGGGTTGCCAGGTCCTTCTCCCAAGCCTATAGCTTCTGGTGTTCCCAGGTGGTCTCCCATCCAGGTACTAACCAGGCCCCACCCTGCTTAGCTTCTGAGATCTGACGGGATCAAATGCCACAGGACTACTGCTGCAGGCATCTAATTGTTTAGGATTTGTTTTAATAAAATTCAATGGGAAAGTATATTTCACATATATTGAGTAATAAGCATTTAAACAGTAAGTATCTTTCTAGTAAGTGTACAAAGTTAGGGCTACTGTTGTTGTTATTATTAGTGACAAGTTCTGTAGAGAATTTTTACCTTGAGAATCAGGGACTTCCTAGGAGAAGCATGAAATGAGTCCCTAAGACTGTAGTAGCCTTGGAATTGTACAGAAAATCTGACACTTCGGTAATAAACTTGTTACCTAATTTCCCAAAGAATCTGAAGTCTTTGGGGAAAATATTTAAATTTGGTAATAAGCTAAAAGGAATAATTAAATAATGACATAGAAAAGCATAATTTTTAGGAGAAATTTAATGAAAGTCATCCGCATTAAGTCCTCTCACCTGGAATGTCTTAGAACAATACAAAATCCTGCTATTAGGACAAACCATCCATAAAAAGTTGATTTACCTGGAACAAATTTCTATCAGTATGGTTGAAATAAAAATTTGTTTCTGAAAGCCATGAATATTTACTTTTTTTTTAAACAGTAAAACCCAAGTGGACATAAAACAGTAAAAAGTACATTGTCATTGGAATCACACAGACATTGATTCAAATCTAGTCTTTACCCTTGACTGAGTAAATAGTCACAGAGCAAGTTATTTAACCCTTTTGGGCCTCAGTTTTCTCAACTGTAAATTAAAAACAATAGTTTCCATCTTGAGTTTATCAGTATGTTCTTTGGTGGAGAGTTACAAGTACATATCTTTACTTTGGTTAATATTCTTGCCAGTGCTAATTTTTAGAATAGTTTATGGTTTTTCTGTTATCTGTTTTTTAAGGGTATACAAATTTGAAAACACAGCAGATTTTTTGTTAACATTTTCATCAATGTTTTCTTTTTTCATTTTTTTGTTGTGTTAAAATCCACAAAACCTAAAAATCACCATTTTAATTACTTGTAAGTATATAATTCAGTGGTATCAAGTTCATTCATAATGTTGTGCAGTCATTACCACCATCCATCTCCATAACTCTTTTTATCTTGCACAACTGAAACTATCCATTAAACAATAACTTCCTATATCCCCCTTCCTCTAACCATTGGCATCTACCATTTTACTTAGTGATGTTCTCCCTCCCTCCTGCCCTCCCTCCCTCTCTCTATCTCCCTCTCTCATGTTATCTTCCAATAAGAACTTTCTGGAGATAGAAAATTATAGAATCTAAAGATATTAGGTAAGATAAACAAATATTTGTCTCTGTGAACACCTCTGTAATATCTGGGATATAATTGTGTTAATTAATAATTTCTTGGCCCAAAATTCCCAAGAGAGGAAAAATGACTGCTGTGACATGATGAATAAATTGCTGTTAGTTGTGGAAACAGGGCACCAGAGAGTCTAACAGTTCTCTTTTATGGCAACTCAACTTCTTTTACCCAAGAACTGAAAGTTTTCAAGCTTCTCCTACAACCAGACTTTGAGGTTATGCTTTTTACATTGGAAAAACTTACTCAACAGACTTATAGACTTATTTGCTGCTTGCTGAAGGTTTAAAAATAAAAGTACATGTTGCAAGCGGGAATTATGGTAAATATTAACTGAAGAAATGACATTAAAGTTTATAATTCTCCTTGTTATAAAAATAAATCTAGACTTCCAAATAGAAACTCACCTACTTCAATCAAAGAATATTTGTAAAACATCTGTTGGTGCAGGAAATGTATTATGTGACACAAGAAACCCAAAGATAAGCCAGCTTTCATCATGCCTTCAGAGACTCTACAATGAAACCGATGATAATTGGATACAGCAGCCTTGTGGGTCTATTGTTTCCTTGCAATTAAAAAAAAAAGCAGTATATTATTGTACAACTGGAATAACTCTCTACTGGGGAGATTTCTAGAGCTCAGGGAGGCAGAATGCATTCCATGTGACCAGCCATCCTCTTACGTCCATTCAGGTGAACAGATTAGGTCAGGTAGGGCTCAGACTTCTGAGAATAGCAAGTGAGCAAGATAAGAAAGATAATGGACTTGTTAGATGAAATTATTCTGTAAGTTTGCCTTGCTGTAGGGGATTGCATGTTGCTGTGATGCTAAAAGTTGTATTAGATACCAGCAGGGTCACCCATGGTGGACAGGTTTCAGCTGAGCTTCCACACTAAGACAGACTAGGGAGAAGGAAATGGCAACCTACTGCTGAAATAATTAGCCATTGAAAACCATATGAATAGCAGAGAAGCACTGTCAGATACAGTGCTGGAAAATGAGGCGCCCAGGTTGAAAAGTACTGAAAAGACGACTGGGGAAGAGTTGCCTCCTCAAAGTAGAGATGACCTTAATGACAGGAATGGAGTAAAGCCCCAGGGACATCCATTTTCTTATGCAGCACTACTCAAAATGAGAAAGAACAACTGTAAAGATCTATTAATAATTGGAATGTGGAATGTGTGTAGTACAGATCTAGGAAAATTAGAAATCATCAAAAGTGAAATGGAATCCGTAAACATCAACATTCTAGGCATCAGTGAGCTAAGATGGACTGGTATTAGCTATTTTGAATCAGATAATCATATGATTTACTATAAAGGGAATGACAAATTAAAAATAAATGGGGTTCCATTCATCATCAAAAAATACATTTCAAGATCTTTCCTGAAGTACAATGCTTTCAGTGATAAAAGAATATCCACATGCCTACAAGGAAGGCCACTTAATATATCTATTATTCAAAGTTACCCACCCACCACTAAGGCCACAAATGAAGATAGGGAAGATTTTTACCAGCTTCTGCAATCTGAAATAGATCAAATATGCAATGAGGATGCACTGATAATTACTGGTGATTGGAATGCAAAAGTTAGAAACAAAGAAGTGTCAGTAGTTGGAAAATATGGCCTTGGTGACAAAAACGATGCTGGAGACTGCATGATAGAATTTTGTCAGACTGATGATCTTTTCATTGCAAATACATATTTTACCAATATAAACAGTGACTATACACATGGAACTAACCAGGCAGAACACACAGGAACCAAACTGACTACATTTGTGGAATAAGATAACAGAAAATCTCAATATCAAAAGACAGAACAAGACCAGGTGCTGATTGTGGATCAGGCCATCAACTGCTTATATGCAGGTTCAAAGTGAAACTGAAGAAAATTAGAACAAATGTACAAGAGCCAAAGTATGATCTTGAGTATATCCCACCTGGATCAGAGACCCCCTCAGGAACAGGGAGAGAGAAGCCCAGAAGGGATCCTTCTTCCCCAGCTCTTAGAAGGAACCAATCCTTTGATTTTGGACATCTAGCTTCCAGAACAGGAGACAGTGAACATTGATTGTTTAAATCACTGCAGTGCTTTTTTATGACAGCTCCAGCAAGCCAGTAAACTCAGTCTTTCCTTATCTTTCAAGACTTTGACACTTTTGAAGGGTGGTCCTTTGTAGAATGTCTCTCGATTTGGGATCGTTGATGTTTTGTTGTGGTTAGACTAAGACT
>VMDO01007294.1:0-25481 GCA_007922755.1 Pedetes capensis
GGTCTGGCTGGCTTTCAGAATCATTAACCCATCCTGCTATTGCTACACCACTCTCTTTACATCAACTTCCCCTTCAGTTTTAAAGAGAAAGAAGGGAGAAGAGATGTTGTTGGACTTCCGGGGCTGAGTGTCCACTCTCATTCTGCCTTCGGATGTGGGGATTTTTGAAGGAACTTTATTTCTTGACTGTGGTTGGTGAGGAGGAAGGGCGAACTATCCTGTGGTGTGTGTGTGTGTGGGGGGGTGTTGGGGGGTCAGTTTGCTTGGTTACCAGACTCTCCTCCACTCTTTTTTGTTTTTGTTTTGTTTGTACCGCCAGAGGTCTCACCTGGTAGCTCAGGCTGTGGCTTGGAACGAATTCTATAGCCCAGGCTTGCCTCTAAGGCTTAATTCTCCTGCCTCACCTCAGCCTTGTTGTTAGGTGCCATGGAGTCATGTCCGACTCCTAGCAACACTTACATGGCACTTATAAGGCTTTTCAATGGCTGATTATTTCAGGAGTGGCTTGCTATGTCCTTCTTTCGTTTTTGCAGTGCTGGGGATGGAACCCAAGTCCTTAGAGAGTGTGGTGCAGCCCTCTACCAACAGAGCTAAGCCCCAGTCCCATTTAGAATGCTGCTATTATAGGCCATCACTAGGTTAGCAGGAAAGGACTCTTTGTATTTAAGCTTCCTTCCTTTGGTTTTCTTTAGTCCAAGATTGTCAGAACAGTATTGAGAAGGTGCTATCATTATTATGTGCAAAGGTCTTGTTACTGGTCCTGAAGAGAGTTGAGGTAGAAATGACTGGAAGATGGAGGATACCAAGGTGTTTCAGAGATAAACATATCTTTAAACTCATATGATCCTAAATGTACAAATGGATTAGGTATCCTTTCTTGGAGAAACCTTACTTAAATACTCAAAACCTCTACAAATAGGATTTCACTTGGGAGGAGGTGCCAAGGTTCCAATCCAGGGCCTGTAGAAAGCACACACTGTACCACTGAACAACATCGTCCTTCACCTTCTGCCTTTTTCACCTACAAAAAGTAGTTACAAGTTTGTAAAGTTTTCAATGAGAACAAAATGGGAGTGAAAAGGAGGAAGTGCTTTGGCAGCTTGAAAAATATTAATGTTAGCTTGTGGAAATAGATGTACTACTCTGTAGTTATTAACAACTTATAAAATCTTAAATCAATATAAATTAATTTAATTATGATTTGTAATTGCATTATGCATGATCAATTTGAAACACTACATTAAAGATAATTAGAGCTGGGCGCCATCACTCGTCACTCCTCTAATAGCTTAATGAAAAGGAATGTCATGTACCACCTTTGGGTTAAGCCTGTAAATTAGGATAAATGCTTATTTTCCAATAAAAATGTGGTAAAATAATTGTACATTTAATAGACATTTTTATGACTCAATTGTAAATGTGTAACGGATTTTTTTGGTGAATTGTATTATTATTTTTTCCATGGACCTAGTTAAGTATTTATTAGGGTTGATTGAGCTGTCAGTGGTTTTTCAGGACCAGACCTCGAGGATTTGAATGAAGACTAACTTTTATGTAAAAATATCATGCTGTCCTCGAAGCTTGTGCCAAGAGGTCATTGCAGATGGAGGTCCTAACTTAGCATAATGGGTTTAACATTTCCATGACATCATCAGGGAATCTGAAAGGAGTCTAAGGATAATCAGAGTGGTCATTCAGAAGAACAGTAAATATTTTATGAGGATATATAGAAGACAGGAAAGATGGTCAGAAAGGTGATTCTAAGCTCCTTAGAGTTCTGCGAAGGAGGCTTCTCTGTAACTCAGAGTTAAAAGAGTGACTGCACATTCCTATATTAGCAAGACACATTTGAGAGGTTCAGAATGGGATGCAGATTAGGATTAGTTGATGTAAGATCATTTTTGTTTCCCTAACTCTTCACATATTTTTCAATATGAAGTATTTATCTTTTCTATGCTTGCCAACAGAAATAGACATTCATTATTCCTGGGACTATTTTAGTTCATTGGTTTCTCAGTATTATCTGGTACTGCAAGACAGGTTCTTTACATGTAAGATGATGATTGAAATTACCAGGAGTATAGTGGAAGGGCTTGTGAATTAGATAAATTCAATAAGCTGTCTTAATTATTTGTTTTCTTTTCTTCCTTTTATTAAATAATGCTTGAATTCCTGTGTTACTATAGGTCTTGATGGATTTACCTTTATCTTCCACCAAATTACCACTTCCATCTCCAGACAAGTACTGAAAATATATGTATAAAGAAACAAAGGTGCACAAAACTACATGATTCATAATTTTGAGCATTCTCTCTAAATTATGACCATTTTTCCTGTCAGAATTTACACGAATAGAAATAAACTTATTTTTTAATTTGATAAGTAGATATGCCTTTTTCCAGAATATGGTTAAGTACATTTATTCAAGTTTATTATTAATTATTATGTTATATTTTCATCTCACTTTGGATCATGTGGATTAAATGTCTGGCATTAACCATTAAAGAGAGCATTTTAGACTCAATTTCAAAAATGTTAACTGGAATGAGCATTGAGCTTTCTTGAATTTGTTTATTTCTATAAGATATTCTCTTGACACTGCTAACATAAAAGATCTTACTGTTCTCTGTAGAAGACACAAATGCATTATGATGAGAAGAGTAGATAAAATATTTTAAATTGTAAAATTTAATCTTCTCTCCCCTAATCTTGACCTTTCAACATATTACCCATCTTTCAAAGCCCAGATGTTGTCAAGATGACGAACACAGTATTAGGTAAAGTGGGTAATAAAACTTCATGAATACATGAATTAAGACACACAATTTTTTCCTCATGATCATATTGAACACATATAAATAACAGTTTCTTGCCCCTCTTTGAAATAGTTCCATTTTACCCTGGTGGATTCACAAGTAGCTGGACAGACAGCAACACAAATCTTTTCAGGCTAGGGTTTTTCTCATCTTTATGGTTTATCTTAAAATTATGTTATGTTAGTCAGGATTTGGTTTCATGAAAAACATTACAGTTGTATTTTAAAGCTATTTAAATGAGGTTAATATTCTAAGTGGTGTGATTTTCTTTATATAATTTGGGGAAACAAAATTTGTGCAATTGTATCACATCATTGCAATTAATTATGAACTGTTCTCATGGCCCAAAGCCCTGATCTATTGTCATGAACTGCAAATACACCCCATTATTTATGCCATTATGGGCCGATGTTGCCTTAAAAATTTGGCATTATATGGTCACCAGATATTAACTTGAGAATGTCTCTGTATGATTTATTCTTTCTTTTCCCTTTGCACAGTCACTGAATATTGCAATGTAATGATTTCTGCAAGTGGACCAGTCAAACGCCAAATAAATCATTCCTTTATAAGATGCAAAGTTTAAAGTGCCACTTAGCAAGTTTTGCTTCTTGGAAATGGGGCTCAGCAAATTTTACTTTCTGACACATTTTATAACCCTTCAGAGTAGATACCATAATTACAAATGACTATACCACCACGCCCTGTAGGTGCTAGACTTTGCTCTGAGTTTCTCAGAAAAATGTTTCTGATTACAACTATTTTTTTAATGATTGATACTATGGCTTGATCAGTGCATCAAATATTATAATGCTATTTTATGAGACTCTGGTATTCATTGGTTGCCAATAATGCCTTTAACAAAGGAACGTAAGCTTAATGTGGATCTTAGCAGAAAAACATATGTGAGGTTGATATTTCTGTTTTTAAATATAAAATTCATCTTGCATTTTAAAACACTGAAGAAATTTTATTTGCAATGACTATTGTAATTATGGTTCCTGAACTGAGGGAATCTCTTTCATGCTCCAAGTTTTTCTTTGTCTACAAAAGACAAGAAAACATGATGTTTCTAGGTCCAATCCTTTTTACATTAAACAAACCCCAAAAGGGGAAATGAATGGGTTATGGGACTGTACATTAAATTTCATGACTTGAAGCCATAGTGACCAAACATCTTATTAATCAAAATCCATATTTTCTTCATGTTTTGAGCTGTTTGCCAAACAAAGAGAAGGCAAAAACTCTATGCTTACACATTTTTACATTAAATGAAGAAACATTAAAAAAATTAGATTAGGAAATAGATGAATGTAATGACCTTACTCTCAATCATATGCTGCCAGCTAAGTATTTGAGTCTGAAAAATTGCACTAATGAAGCTATTTGAAGGCTTTTGTGGACAACTGCTTCCTCTTTGAAGATTAAATGAATGATGTTGATGTGATTAATCTTAGTACAGGGAGTGATGCAGCAGCTAGAAAATACCTTGGTGATTTTCATAATTAAACTGAATCAACATTTCAAAGAAATGCCAGTATTATCACTTGTATATTAGAATTACATTCATTAGACAGAAGAAACAAATAATTTGAGCAAACAAGATTTTCCTTTTGGTGTACAGAGACTTCTGTCATGTCTCAGAGTATCTTACTATAAATCATCATTACTGTTTAATTTTGTTCTTGCCTTTTTAGCTATTTTTGTATCTGTGTGCATGTGTAGTGCAGTTAATGATTCAAAGCATCTTGCTTCTCCTTTATTTACTTTAACACCTTTGAATTTTATCTTCTCTTAACCCCATTTCCAACGTAACTATCTGTTCACTGTGATCTTAGTATTTAAGAAATTTGGTTTCTAGTAAAATAAAAGTTCTTAGAATTGTTCTGGTTACCTTGCAAGGACTTAAGGAAATTATAGACCTGGTATCTTCACATAATCATTTTTTTAAACTTTTATAATTAATGATTTTTAATGTACAACTTAATGGGTCTCATTATGAAATTTCCACACATGCATTTCATTGTACATTGCTCATGTTAACTTCCCCCTTCCCCTCTCTGGACCCTCCTCCCCTAGCCCCTTCATATATCTTTGATATAATTAGATCCCACATACTGTGTTATCTTGACCCACTTATTAATTGTAAATCATTTCTAAAAAGTAATTTGTTTTGTCTTAAGAGGATAATTCCTGCCAAAAAACATGGTATTTTAGTGCTTTAAGGCTAATTTAAGTAATCAGCACCATTTCCAATCAAACTATGGTGAGTTGCTCTGGCAGATCAACCAGGAACAGTTCCTCTGGGTTCTTAGTGCAAGTATGAGTTAGGATCAAGGGTTAAGGATTACTGCATCAATAGAAGCACAGTGTGTTACTTGTTCTATCACCACTTTAAATTATTTTAAAGGTTTCTGGGTGACCCCTGATAACCCTGGTATTTGCAGTGCTCTTCCAGTCGTCACACGATCTTTCCTTTCCTGGTTGTTTAATAGAAGTAAGAAATGCTTTCTTTAACCTACTGGATAAAGGACTGGTTTTTCTCTTTGGGGACCTTCAATTTGAGTTCAACCTATGATCTTAAGTGAGATGAATTTAGTGCCTGTCACTGAATCACTGGTGATTGAAAATACTCATCCCCAAACTGTTTAGCTTTCAGTGTTGTAATGCAGAAAATGCTGGAATGATCAGATGCCTAGCAGCTCAGGAACAGAACTTCTAAAATAAATAATGTGCAAGAATTGATCCAAGAAGCTGGTATACATTCCCTGCTACAAGGACTCAGCTAAGACTCAACCTAATGGTCTGCAATCTGTTGGCATTCTTTGTGAGGTCATCTTCATGAATGTGCCTGAGGTGCCAGATGGGTGCCCATGCCTAGGAGTTGCTAGCTAACCACAGCAGCAGATGAAAAACGAGCCTTGCTTACCACATTTGAGACTCTCGTATGATCCATTGAAACAAGCTTTTCAGAACTCACACTATCCAAATCAAATGTAAGTAATTACTAAACCAAAAGTGCTGTTTCCCCTCAGATCCTTTCTTTTTTGCTTGTCAGCACTAACCACAGCAGTCACTATAAGCAGAGAAGCACAAGAGCAGGGATCACTCAAGATACTGGCCTGTAACGAAACCAGCTAGGGGAGGACAGCCTAGAAAATCTCCCCTCTGTGGGGCATTTGCCAAGAGGCAGTTGGGGAAACCAAGAGAACATGGCTGGAGGAGGAGGGAAGGAAAATGGCACTGCTTACAGAGGGATCCAGTCTGCTCAGGGAGCAAATAGTCCAGTACACTGGACAAGTATGAAGAAACAATGGGAAGTGTGAAAAGGGAGCAAGGGGTATGAGGGCAGATTATAGTGTATTTTTGTGAAGGAAAGAATCCTAAATCAGTGGGTCATGCAAAAGGCAAGAGAACAAGACAAAGAAAGTAAAATTGAAATTACAGAAACTGTGCAGAAAGTAGACCTTATTAAATAAAGAGGGCAGCCTGTTCTGTCAGTGAAGTTGCCTCATGACTAATTGGAAACTCATGCATCCTTGAGAAGGAGCTCTTCTGGAGAACTCCACAAATATAACTCAGACTGGTCTGCTGTCTAGTTCCTGAGAGCTGAGGGCAGAAAGAGATAATTGCTCAATACATCATTCTTATCCAGCACACTTTTTTTTTTCTTTTCTGGAACACTGTAAGAAGTTGAAAACCATCGAGAGGTTATGAAATCTCTCCATGTTTCCTTTCAATATTTTGGTGATGTGCCTCAAGTTAGCCTATTTCATCTTCTTTCTTAACTTTTCTGATGACACACTTAGATGCTTCTGCCTTGTTCAGCTTCGCTATGTTTTTGGACAGGTTGTATTTAGTATCACCTTATCCCGAGAGATTATTTAGATGTGTTTCCATTTCTCCTCTCTCACTCTCCTTTCTGTTTTTTATGGATAGGACACAATGTCTTATGCCTCACAGGTGATTCTGCTTCAATAATGATCTTCCAAAGAGATTATTATTAAAGAGAAGGTGGCATTGAGAACATTTCACCCAGCCTTCTTTCCCTCCTGGCAGGTTTCATGGCTCCAAGCACATTGCAGCTTAAATTCAAGTTTGATGTATCTCCAGTGGACAGAGATCACAAAGACTGAGTACAAATCAAAATGGACTGATGATCGGTACTGAAACTCTGGCTCTTTTGGATGTCATTCTTCCACATTTCCTAAAAATAAACATTCATTGGTCTTTACCCTGCAGTATTTTCTCCTGTTGAGCTTTGCCAATAGTGAAACAAGTATTTAGCAATCACTATACCTCAAGAGAAGCTTTGTTTCTGTTGAAATGTAGGAAATACATTTTTGAGATAATGTCTTTTAACCCAAATCTAGCTTTGTCCTCTTAGGAATGCAATTTTCACTATAAACTGTCTGGATTTCCATAATGTTCTCCATTCTAATGATTTCATTTAATTTTTCCTTTTTCTTGTCTACTCTGGTGAAACTGGCTTCTTCAGTCCCCTGGGTAACCTCCATACTTATTATATTTCTGGGATATATATTCTCCTTAGGATGTATTGCTCCCAGGTTGGCCAAGAAACTTCACTTGCCAAGTTCATAGTCCATTTGACTTTCTCAATGAAGGCTATTCTAACTTCTTCAGCCCTAATTTCTCTTCTTTTTCTGTGAGTTCCTTTAACCCTCAACCATTTTTAACATCAATATCACATGTTGGCAAATAGCATAGAGTGGGGAATCAGAATGCCTGGGTTTGAGTTCTGGCTCCACATACATTAGCTGTGTAGCTGCATGCAAATTACATAGACTCTCCACGCTTCACTTTTCCCATCAGTGAAGATAATAATGTATTCTAGCTCATTGGGTGCTGCAACTGTACTATTGTGGTGTCTGACCCCATCAGATCTTGGAAGCTCAGCAGGGTCAGACCCGGTTAGTACTTGGGTGGGAACACCACGTGCTATAGGCTTGGGAGAAGGATCCAGCAACTCACTCCCAAAAAACAACCAGCCATTGGAAACCCTGTGAATACCAGAGAAGCACTGATAATCGTGTTTTGCCTGTTACATGTAGGATCACTATGAGCCCGACATCAACTTGATGGCACCCAACAACAACAACTTCATTGGGTGGTGGGAGAATTTAACAGATTAATATCAAAACATCTAATGCAGTAACAGGCTATAATACCTGACTACAGTAAACACTATGCACATCATAATTTGTATTTTTGTAGTTTAATTTAGTCATTTGTTAAACATTTGAAAGCAAGCTAGAAGTGGTGGCGCACACTTGTAATCTCAGTGGTTTGGGAGGTAGAGGCAAGAGGATCACAAATTTGACACCAGAGGCAGTCTGTATAATTTAGTGAGACCCTGTCTCAAAAAGTGAAAAAATGGGTTGGGGGTGCAGCAAAAAAAGAAAAAAAAAAAGAAAAAAAAAACCCATTTAAAAGCAGAGACCATACTTTATTCTTTTTATCCACCCCCAGCAGTGCCAAGAGAGAAGTGTGCACAAAGAGGCACTTGCTTGTGGAGGGATTGTGTTGACTGAATTAAAAAGTCCTTTGTAATGTGCTAAGTGGCCTGAGAAATTCACCAAGATTTAGGTCAAGAAGAGCGTGATTCCCTTTTAGGTAGGTTCCAGTCTTACAAACATCCCTAAGCTATAAACAGAAGTCAAAAGGAAAATGAGCAGCCATACAACTCGATGTTTCAGAGATGCAGAGCTTTTGTCCATTGCCCACACTCTGGCCACCAGGTGGGTGGTGCAGCACGCAGTTATCTCTGATTTTGTCTCTGGGCCTCTCACTATCAAAAGGAAGAAAGTAAATGCAAGCTAGGTCCACTGAATGTATAAACTAGGATGATATAAGGAGGTTAAAGTAAAAACACCTCAGCTTCGGTGTTTGGTGGGAGTCATTTCTTTTTCTTTCATTTTTCCTTAAACGTTCATGGCTTTTGTGGCAATAGCTTTGTCTCAATTACAAAAATTCCACACTTTAAACCTGTTAGAAATGATATGTTGAGCTGGGTGCAGTGTAATCCCAGGACCCTGTGAGGCAGAGGCAGGAGGATTGCAAGTTTGAGACCAGTGGCAGTCTGCGTAATTTAGACAGACCCTATCTCAAAAAGTAAAAAAATGGGCTGAAGATGGCAGCTCAGTGGTCCAACACTTGCATAGAATGCAAGCATGAGGCCCTGGGTTCAACCCCCAGTACCGAAAAAAAAAAAAAAAAAAAAAAGAAAGAAAGAAAGAAATGATATGTTACATTCGTGGTTGCCACTCTTTTAAAAAAATCTAGAATAAAAATTAAGTTGGGATCTCCAGTCCAACTAAGTGTAAGTGGTCCCTTTTTGATTACTATTTTATATTGTCATTTATATATTTTACAAACATGTTAAATAATTCTGTATTTCTAAATTTTACACCTCTAAACACAGGAGTGTAAATGTAGTTTATATGAACAAACATGCTCTCATTATTCTTATAACAGGCCACTTTGACTATGGTGGAAAGTTTTTGATATTCTGATGTCACTCTTAAGGGCATTTTTCAGAAATAGGAAAAAATAATCCAGGCTGCAACGAGTACACGGATTTCTTTTTATAGGAGTCTCAATCCTATGGCATTTATTCTTAACCAGTAGCAAATAACTCTTCACCCAGTCCCCCTATCTAAATGGAGGAGGAAATGGGCAAAAGTATGAGTTGATTCTCCTTGTCTATTACTAAGTAGTGCATGGATCCTTTCCTATGTGGTGACGACTAAAGCCATTTTCTCATTCCCTTCATGACAGCAGTGAAGAGGTTTGGGAGTAGGGGTCATGTAGACACTAGAAATACAATTATGTTGGAGTCCTTGGAGGTTTTTTAGGAACCAAACATAGTTGAGGACAGTGAATTGGTCTGGACTGAGCAGGATGTGTGTGTGTGGTGGGGGTTGAGAGAGCAAGTAGAGGAGGCAAAAGAGTCATAAATTAGGTTAAGGGAAAAAGAGATAGAAATTTGGTAAGGTAGCTACTAGCATAACTGCTTAAATAATTCTGTTACTTGAAGACAGCTATGATCCCAGATGTTTTCCTTCTTTATAGGGGTAGCCACATTCTAGGATACAGACAGTATCTACATAGGAGTTTATTCCAATATTTCTTATTTACACTGAAGAATCAAAACTAATTTTGAAATAATATAGAAATCTCAGTCACATCAATGTGACATTTGTTTTATTAAATATATCAATTTATGTATCTTTAAATGGATGTTAGTAAGAGGAAGGCCATATAGACATATTAAAATTATTTCTTAAAGAAAGTTTAATTTAACTGAACAACGAATAATAAGCAAGCCTTGTTTAAGAAAAGACACATTGCTCTTTTGTGCTCTGATTTCTTTTCTTTTTCTTTTTGTGTGGTGCTGGGGGTTGAACCCAGGGCCTCACGCTTGCATGCTCTATAAGTGCTGGACCACTGAGCTGCACCCTTGGCCCATTTTTTTTCTTTTTACTTTTTTGAGACAGGGTCTCACTAAGTTATGCAGACTGCCTCTGGTCTCGACCTTGCAATCCTCCTGCCTCTGCCTCCCCAGCCGCTGGGATTACAGGTGTGCACCACTGCGCCCAGCTCTGATTCCTGTTTTTGAAAATGGTCCATTTTCTATGGACCATGTGTAAAACACTCAAATAATATAATGTTTTTTATATAGCTTCAATTAGCCCAAGATTTCAAATGTTAGTTTTACTGTAGTTCAGAGCTGATCTTATTTCTCATTGTTGTTGTGATTAGGTGGCGTCGAGTTGTGTCCGACTCATAGCGATCCTCACAGGGTTTTCAACGGCAGATTGTTTTGGGATTGCCTTCGGAGTGGGTTGCCATGTCCTTCTCCCATTATTTCTCATTAGAGAGCACATATTAAGAAAATTTTCTGTTGAAACTTCTATAGCTAACATAAATTCTGATTCTGTTTTTTATTTCCTTGTTCAACCTTCTTCGTTGACCTAAATACACTTCAGTTGGACTCTAAGATTCAGAACATCTGTCTACAACCTTTTGCAGAAACCCTCTGGAGGCCTAGTTTTGCTCTTTATTGTGTATTACTAACCACAGTAAAGCCATGAACACGTTTAGTTTCCCTACAGGTCCCAGATTGCCTAATTGTCAGCAATTTATGCTCTTATGACCACTCTCTCCTATATATATTTAGATTTTATGGAATCAATTGATGGATCCACTGACTTCTGTGTGATTTAATTATGTAACTATTTTTGTTTTATAATTCTTTTTTTAAGGAAATATGTTCCTCTTTGAGTTTGTTTTAGAGTTCCAGAATCCTGAAAGTGATATTGCTCATTATGCCAGCTTATTCATAGAAATTAGACTTGCAATGCTACCAGCTTAGGCAGTTGTGATGTCAAACACTATAAATGCACCTCCTGTAGCATTTTGTATTGCCATGGGAGGGTTACATCAAAGGCAATATGAGTAGATTAGAAATCTTTAACTATATGTTATAACCTTCGCCATATCATTCTAAAACACGAGAAATGTAACTGAATTCACTTTTGTGTAAACAGACTGTTCAGCAGACCATATTATTAGAATTCTCCTTGTTACTTTAGATAAAAAGCCAAATCTGAGTTAAGAATCAGGTATCTTCCCTACTGACTGTGACTTTGTCTGCACACTAACTCCTTTATCTGATTTCAGAAAGGAAACTCTGGAGATACTGCAATTTCTAATGTGAACCAATGGAACAGGCAAGACTTACAATGGAAATACAGTCCCATACGCTGTTGTCAACTAAGACTTAATCAAAGCTGAGCTGATTACAAGTCCCCTAAAGAACAGGAATTCCAAGGAGCAAAAGCATATCTAATGTGGCTTTTTGAAGGTGGCCTCAAATATTTATGGTAAAGCATGGTCTGTTTGGAACAGAAAAGAGGAGATATGGAACAACCATGTGGTGTACTAGTTAAATGCTATGGGACAATGGCAGCAGCAGCGAAAACCTGAGTATGTTAATGCTAACCCACAGGGTTGTAGAGTGCAAGGTCTTTTGTGATTATAGTAAATCAAGGGATAAAAGAGGTTAAAAAGGTAGATTGAACTACGTAAGTAATTTTGTGGAAATTAATGACTATTCTTTGGAGAAGGACCTGGCAACCCCCTCCCAAAAATCAATCTGCCATTGAAAACCCTATGAACAGCAGAGAAGCACTGACAATAGTGTTTCCCCTGTTGTACAGAGGGTCGCTATGAGTCGGGTACCGACTCGACGGCGCCTAACAACAACAAAAATGACTATTCTGCATGAACTGATTTTTTGAGTTCAGAGAAATGCAGTAATACCCAGTGAATAGTGAACTGGATAGACACTCAGGTTTGTTTTTTCATCATCTTTCTTACCTTGTGGCATGTTGCTATTGTTATGTGCCACCAAGTTAGATCCAGCTCATAGTTACGTACAACAGAATGAAACACTCCCTAACACTGTGCCATGGCCAGCACTACGTCAGTGTTTCTCTGCTACTCATAGGGGTTTCAATGGCTGATTGTTTCCAGTTCTTCCAGAGTGGCTTGCAATGTCCTTCTCCCATTTTTTCAGTGCTAGGGATCAAACCCACCACCTCAGAGAGCACCGAGCAGCACTCGACCAACCCCAGCCCCACCCTGTAGCATAGGACAGGTAATCTTATTACTTCATACATTAGCATGTATACCTGTAAATGCAGTCTTCATCTATTTATTTGGGAAGTCTAAAATCCAGTGAAGTACTGATAGTGGAGTACTTTAGAGCTTTTTGGAAAGTCACATTTAAGTCCACATTCATTTAGTAATTATTCCTTATTTCAACAACAACAACAACAACAAACCTCAAATAATTACAAAATAAATAAAAAGAATTTGCAGAGTTCAAAGCTGGTAGCCCCCTGAAGGCAGAGTCTATTTTTCTTTTCTGTGCTGTCAGCACTGAGCCCAGTGCCTGGTATATCTTAGGCACTCTCTAGTGTTAAGTAGTGTTTGATGTAAAACAATTTGTTTATATTAATAACTACAGGCATTTGCTGATATATGTAAAATTGTTCCATGACTCTTTTGGAAATCCCTATTACATTTTGCCTGCCTATACATTCATTTATTATATTTTGTAATGTATATAATCATAGTAAGTAGCAGTTTTCTGTTGGCCTTGGTAATACCAAGGAGTTAAATTGTCTTTAAAAATAATATTCTACTTTTGAATATATTCTGTTTGAAAGCATATTGAATTTTTATTAACTATGACTCTGAAACTTCTAAAAGTTCTTGGCATAGAGAGAAACATTTTGGTTTTTTCTTTATGCTTGCCACATAGGGTAATTTTCTGAATCCATTACTTTTACACTGTACTACTTAAATATGAATATTTTAGAAGTTAATTGTGTATATCATAAATGTGAAAAGCCAGTTATATCTTTCTAATCAAAGACAGAATCCGAAGAAAATCCTTTTTCATATCTTCCTCCTTATGATGATCAATGCATATTAATTCACATGTTGTTGTTAGGTGCTGTCGAGTCGTGTCTGATTCATAGAGACCTTCATAAGGTTTTCAACGGCTGATTGTTTCAGGATTGCTTTGGGAGTGGATTACCACATCCTTCTCCCATTTTTGTGGTGCTGGGAATTGAACCCAGGACCTCAGAGACTGCAGATCAGTGCTCTATCAACTGAACTAAATCCTAGCCCATTAATACATATCTTGTTGTTGTTGTTGTTGTTGTTAGGTGCCCTCGAGTCAAGTCCAACTCATAGCAATCCTATGTAAAGCAAATGGAAACACTTCCTGATTCTGTGCCAGGCACATGACCTTATTTATGTTTAAGCCCTTTGTTACAGAGACTGTGTCAATCCATCTGGTGGAGGGTTTTCCTTTTTTTTTTCATTGACCTGCCACTCTCCCAAACATGATGTCTTTCTCCAGGGATTGATCTCTCCTGACTACATGTCTGAAATATGCAAGATGCAGTCTGGCCATTCTTGCTTCCAAGGAGCACTCTGGTTGTACTTCTTCTAGGACAGATCTGTTGGTTCTTTTGACAGTCCATGGTATATTCAATAGACATCTCCAGCACCATAATTCAAAAGCATCAATTCATCTCCTGTTTCCCTTTTTCAACGTGTAGCTTTCACAACCATATGATGATGAAGATAATATCAGCACACCTTTGGCTTCAATATGACGTCTTTTCTTTTCAATACTCAAAAGAGATTTTTTGCCACAGCTTTTCCTAGAGCAATGTGTCTCTTGATTTCTTGACTGCAGCTTACATGGGGGTGTTCATTATAGAGCCAGGCAGTGCAAAATCTTGGACAACCTCAATCTTTTCTCCATTTATTGTGAAGTTGCATACTGACCCAGTCGTAAGATTTTTGTTTTGTTGATGTTTAGTCGCAACCCATATTGAAGGCTATGATCTTTGATCTTCATTAATACATATAGGCCAGTGCTAATATTTGTTCGCCTTTTTATTCATTCAGTGCAAGTTTTCCAAATTCATCCATTTCATGAAGCTTTAATAGAAGTAATTATCATCAATACCCCTTAAACTTGTGTTGTTGTTGTTGTTAGGTGCCATCGAGTCGGTATCCGACTCATAGCAATCCTCATAGGGTTTTCAATGTCTGACTGTTTCGGGATTGCCTTGGAAGTGGATTGCCAGGTCCTTCTCCCATTTTTTGTGGTGCTGGGAATTGAACTCGGGACCTCAGAGACTGCAGCACAGCGCTCTACCAACTGAGATAAATCCCAGCCCAGGTTCATCCCCCTAGCACTGCCAAAAAAAAAAAAAAAAGTGCTATGTTTTACTCACCCTGAAACTATTAATTAAGCTTAGTAAAATTCAAGTTTTATTAATAGGATGTTTTCTTGGCATTTATTTCTACTTAAACTTGTAGGCCCCTTTTGATTTACAACTTTTTTCACATATGTCATCCTATTAGTGTTTCACCATGGCCCTTGATATAGGCGGAACATTTATTATTATTCTCACTTATAGAGGAGGAAATTCAAGATCAGAGAATTTAAGTGACTTCAGAAATAGTAAGTTTAGAAAGTGATATACTTGAGTCTTGAATCTTTCTGCTAACTCCTAGCCCAGTGCTCACTTCATATGTAGCTTTTATGATAAAAATTCATGGCAGGTACAATTATACCATTTTTTCCTTTACTAATAATAGATGTTGAAATGTTGAATGACTCAAATAAGTGGATTAACTCTTAAATAGATCAGATTAAGAGTACAAGAAAACATAACCACTTTAGAATGCTTATGTTGCTGGGCATGGTGGTGCTCACCTTTAATCCCAGCAACTTGGGAAGATGGGGCAGGAGAATCAAAAGATGGAGGCCAGGGGTAACCTGCATAACTTAGTGGGATTCTTGCCTCTAAATAAAAAGCTTAGTGGTAAAATGCTTGCAAAGCATGCGTGAAGCTTGGGTTCATCCTCCTGTTGTTGTTGTTAGGTGCTGTCGAGTTGTATCTGACTCATAGTGACCCTCATAGGGTTTTCAATGGCTGATTGTTTCGAGATTGCCTCCAGAGTGGATTGTCACAAACTTCTCCCATTTTTGCGGTGCTGGGAATCGAACTCAGGACCTCAGAAACTGCAGAGCAGCACTCTACCAACTGAGCTAAATCCTAGCCTGGGTTCATCCCTCTAGCACTGCCAAAAAAAAAAAAAGAAAAAAAAAGAAAAAAAAAAGAAAAGAAAAGAAAAGAAAGAAAGTGCTATGTTTTACTCACCCTGAAACTATTAATTAAGCTTAATAAAATTCAAGTTTTATTAACAGGATATTTTCTTGGCATTTATTTCTACTTAGGTTTATCACTCAATTTATTCAACAGATAAAAAGGAAGGCATCTCTGCCTACAGTTCAAAGTATGCTTAAGATTAGAGGAATAAGTATACTTATCCTAAACTGAGAAGTGTCCAGTCAAAATCTAATCCAGGCCTTGACTGATTGCTTTATTTATACCGATGGGTCACGTTTTATGAAGATATCACTGATACTATCTGCTCCACGAGATCTGAGGGCAGGCAAAGCCAGGTACCCATTGAGGACTCAGGTGCTTGTGTGTTGCTGGGGCCACATCCTTGCAGTCACTTGGTCCTTGTTAGGATCTGAGTAGGTCTGTAACATAACTGCCTGGCTTTGAGAGGATGCCAGGTCCACAGGGATCTGGTGTTATTTTTACAGTATTCTGAGCTGTAAAGAATTTCATTGTAATGTGCACATTTTAGGTATTCAGCAAACATTTGTTAGAAAAATGAATGAATAAATACACACTTTCATAATTGAAAACTTTCATAAGCTCAGAGAAAACGTGGTTCCCAGACCATTGGGGATGGCCTTGTTATTTTTCCTTAGGATTTGTTAAGCATGGGCTTGAATGTCCTTCACATTAGTGATTCCTGTTTCCTGACCAATAGTTAAAAGCAGCTGCAATGTTGGTGACAGGGGAATAAAAGGGTTCCTGGTGGTTCTCTGGAAGAGCCATGATTTGTGTGAGGGGTGAGATCTAGGCTCAGAGAGCCTCAGTTATCCAGCTGTTCTGATCATTTACCTGGCAAGGAATGACTTAGCAGGAAGTACCAAGTCGATTTGTTGGTGAAATTATAATTCAACATTAACATTTTCAAAATCCTGAACTGTACTTAATGATTGCTAATGAGCTTTCTTCAAAGTGCACCTCAGATGAAGATCAGCATTGTGATCTTTATTGTCTCACTGTACAAATGAGGAAACAGAGACACCAGGATGTGACTCACTCAAGGTTACACAGGAAGTTCACAGAAGGCAGTGCTTTTTTTTTTTTTTTTTTTTTTTTTTTTTGCCAGTACTGAGGAGTTGAATCCAGGGCCTTGGGCATGCTATGCAAGTGTTCTACCACTGAGCAGCAACTCTAGCCTCGTTTTTATTTTTTATTTTCAGATAGGGTCTTGTTAAACTGTGCAGGCTGCCTCTGGCTTAGAATTTATGATTCTTGTACATGTCTCAGCCTCCTGCGTAGCTGGGATTACAGGCATGCACCACAGAATGCAGTTTTGATTGAACTTTTAAACATAGTTTTTGTTTTACATCTGGGCTCAGGGTCCTGGGAGTCTTTTCTAAAGGGAGTTCATTCATCTTGGGGCTCAGTTGTCTAAATGTGGCTTGATGTGGGTCTGAGGTCTTGGAATGAAATAAGCTCAAATATCCCCACTTCTGAAAGATGTGAAGTAAACGGGGCACTAATAGCTGGAAGAATAATTCTGGAAATGCACTCCTATGACTTTTCCTGGGCTGTGATTTTGCAAATTCTGCTCAGGAAGATTATTTCCAGGGTCCCAGGATCTTTGCCATCACTGTTGAACAAATCTCTCAGGAAGCCCTTTTTCCTGTAGGCCCACTCTTTGAGATCAGCTTGTGTTTACTGTAATCTCCCCTTTAGATTCTTATTTAGTTAAAATACACAGACTAAGATAAACTTTCCTTTTTTCTTGTAACAAGGAAATGAAGCAGCTATTCTTCCCTGATCAATGCTTATAAGAAATGTAGGCCTTCAAAAGCTCTTTGAGTCATGTTGCTGAGGACATTTCTTCCTCTGAGCTCTCCAAGCCATTGGGTGTACCTTCACTGTTGCACTGACAACAGTCTAACAGATACCACCTGGCCTGGGGTTTAGCTAGCTGGTAGAGTGCTGTTCTGTGTTCTCTGAGGCCCTGAATTCAATTCCACAACCTGGAAAATGGGAGAAGGATGTGGCAATCTACTACTGAAGCAATCCTGAAAATGATCAGCCATTGAAAACCCTATTAATAGCAGAGACGCACTGACATAGTGTAGGGCATGGCACAGTGTTGGGGAGTGTTTCCTTCTGTTGTACATAGAGTCACTATGAGTTAGACTTGCCTCCATGGCACCTAACAACAACAATAGATACCATGTAGAAAATTTTTCACTACTTTTTGTCTCTAAGATCTTACATTGTATCTGTCTAATTATAGGCACTTAGTATTAAATGATTGTTAGCAAAAGAATAAATTTAGGTCCTCCCCCCCTTTTTATTTACAAATGGTTAAACTTTTTCTTTCTTCCTCGGAGGGACTAATAGAAGCCACATGAGAAAGAGGAAAGGGAAAAGGGAAAGAGCAATTGATGTAAAGGAGGAGTGGCCAGCATGATATCTGGAAGGTATTGTACTACTTTATATAACCTCATATGCTCTTATTAGTTGTTGTTAAGTGCCATTGAGTCGGTCCGACTCATAGTGACCCTCATAGGGTTTTCAATGGCTGACTGTTTCGGGATTGCCTTGGGAGTGGATTGCCAGGTCCTTCTCCCATTTTGCAGTGCTGGGAATTGAACTCGGGACCTGGGAGACTGCAGCGCAGCGCTCTACCAACTGAGCTAAATCCCAGCCCCCTCTTATTAGTAAGATTTTGTAAACGAAGAAATGAGAAGTGAAGAAGAAGAGAAGGAAATACGTAGATGGAGACTACTGGTTGCTCAGGTAGAAATATGTCCAGCATTTGTAGATTTAAAAATAATAGAATAAAATAAACTTCATGTTGAAAAATGTCACTGCTCACTAGCCAAACACTGAGAACAATAAGGAGATTTCCTGGAGATTATGTAACTGCTGTTTTCAAGGTTTGGTCTCCAAACTGAATGAGTTTAGACTTCATTTCTTTCACCTCTGAGCTTTCCGTATTTTCAGTTTGATTTTTAGATATTAGAGAATGGGGTGAGGAATGTCTTCCTATATTTTGGCTGACACAGCTCTTGTTTCCTATTTTGTTTTTCTTCAGTACCTAGAGTTTAACCCAGGGCCTTCAACATATTTTGCAAAATCTCCACCACTGAGCAGCATCCCCTACCTCTTGCTTTAAATTATGAAAGCTGCCTCTGACCTCAAGCTTGTGATCTTCCTGTTCTCACCTCCTGAGTCGCGGGGATTATAGGCATGTACTACCACACCTGGCCTGTTTTCTATTTTTCCTTTCTTTTCTTTCTTTTTTATTATTAAAATTAAAAAGTTTTTTTATTATTTTGCAGTACTGGGGGTTGAACCTAGGGCCTTACGCTTGCATGCTTTGCAAGTGCTGGACCACTGAGCTGCAACTTCAGACCTTTTTTCTTTTCTTCTTTCTTTCTTTCTTTCCTTTTTTTTTTTTTTTTTTTTTTTTTTTTTTTTTTTTTTTTTTTTTTTTTTTTTTTTTTTTTTTTTTTTTTTTTTTTTTTTTTTTTTTTACTTTTTTGAGACAGGGTCTCACTAAATTATGCAGACTGCCTCTGGTCTCAAACTTGTGATCCTCCTGTCTCTGCTTCCTGAGTCACTGGGATTACAGGCATGCGCCACCACACCAGTCTGTTTTCTATTTTTCATTTATAAAAGCCCAAACCCTATAGCAGGACATTTAGATGCCTGTTTTTTGGATATTCTTTTTTTTCTTTCTTTCTTTTTTATTTTACCTTTTTCGTAGAGTGGAGACTAAACTCAGGGCCTTGCACATGCTAGGCAAGTGCACTGAGCTGCACTCCTAGCACATTTTTTACTTTTACTTTTTTTTTTTTTTTGAGACAGAGTCTTGCTAAATTGGCCTCAAACTCACAATCCTCCTGCTTTAGTCTCCTGAGTTGCTGGGATTACAGACTCAAGGCCATAACACTTGGCTTCTTCTTGACTATTTCTAAGGAGAGGCATAGTTGCAGTTCCACAGCTGGTAGATGTGAGGAGAAAATATATGATTACTGAAGAGTTAGTTAAATGCTTCATATCAAGAGAGTAACTGTGATACATTTGCCACTGAATAGGCTATAAGTCAGAGATATAAATTCCATGTCTGTATCTATCATTTATCAGCTATGTTGAGCAAATTCTGAACTTCTTTGTATCTGAGTTTCTACATTTTAAAAATAGGGATGAGATTATTTACGTTAGAGAAATTCAAAGTACTAAAACTTAAATATAAAACAAATCATTGAATTATAGGAAAGGGGGAAAATGAAACAAAGAAAAAAATTTTTGCAGAAAAAACATCATCAACTAATAAATGTAGAAGAAATACTAACATCAGAAAATTGCCATTCTAATAATTACTACATTGTAATGTAATAATAAGTAATCAAGATGAATATGATCAGTGGGTGCTAACACTTCCCTCCCCCACTGGGTAAAAGAGTTATAAGTAATAGGATAATCCTGGACTGACAGAAATGGGAAAATCGTAAGTTTATGATACAAAGGGCAAGAATTAGCATAACTCCTAGATGGATAACCTGACATTATGTGCTTCTATATAATAAATAGTATACCAAAAAGAACTGGTGGATGACCATCCATTTCAAGAGATTGCATATAATCAGGAACCAATAGTACTGAGGGATGAGGTGGAAGCTGGCTTGAAGGAATTAGTGAAACACAAGGCTCCAGGAACTGATAAATACCAATAGAGATGTTTCAACAAACAGATGCAGCACTGGGGGTGCGCACTTGTTTATGCTAAGAGATTTGGAAAACAGCTCCCTGGCCAACTGACTGGAAGAGATCCATATTTGTACCTGTTCCCAAGAAAGGGGATCCAACTGAAGGTGGAAATTATTGAACGATATCATTAATACTACACACAAGTAAAATTTTACTGAAGATTATTCAAAAGTGACTGCACCAGTATATAGACAGGGAACTGATGGAAAATCAAGCCAGATTCAGAAGAGGGTGCGGGATCAGGAACATCATTGCTGATATCAGGTGGATATTAGCCAAAAGCAGAGAATACCAAAAGGATGTCTATGTTTTATTGACTATGCAAAGGCATTTGACTGTGTGGATCATAACAAATTATGGATATCATTGTAGAATGATATGGGAATGGGAATACCAGAGCCGTTAATTTTACTCATGAGGAATCTGTACACAGACAATGAGGCAATTGTTCAAAGAGAATAAGGAAACATTGCCTGATTTAAAGTCAAGAAAGGTGTGTGTCAGGACTGCATTCTTTTACTATACCTCTTCAATCTCTATGCTGAGGAAATAATCAGAGAAACTGGATATCATGAAGAAGAATGTGGCATCATAATTAGAGGATGCCTTATTAACAACGTGTTATGTAGATGACACAGCTCTGATTGCTGAAAGTGAAGATTTTAAACATTTACTGATGAAGATCAAAGAACATAGCTTTCAGTATGGATTTTGCTTCAACACCAAAAAACCAAAAATCTTTACAACGAGATCATTACACAAGTTCATGATAAATGCAGAAGAGATTGAGGTTGTCCATGGTTTTGCTTTATTTGGTTCTGTAATCAACACCCATGGAAGCCACAGTCATAAAATCAAAAGATGCATTGCATTGGGGAAAACTTGCAAAAGATCTCTTTCAAGTATTGAAAAGTAAAGATGTCACATTGAAGAAAAAGGTACACCTGACTCAGGCAATGGTAGTTTTTCATTTGCATTATATGGTTGTGAAAGCTGAACACTGAATGAGGGAGACAGGAGAAGAATTGATGCTTTTGAATTATGGTGCTAGAGATGAATATTGAATACACCATGGACTGCCAAAAGAACCAACAGATCTGTCCTAGAAGTGCAACCAGAGTGCTCTTTGGAAGCAAGAATAGCTAGACTGTGTCTTAAATATTTTGGACATGTTGTCAGGAGGGACCAATGCTTGGAGAAAGATATCCTGTTTAGAAAAATGGAAGATAAATGAAAAAAAGAAAGACCCCCAATGAGATGGATTGACATAGAGTCTGTGACCATGGAATTAAACTGAAAAAAGATCATGTGCCTGGCACAGAATCAAGGAATGTTTTTTTCCCATGTACATAGGGTTGCTATGAGTCGGACTCAAATCTAGCACCTAACAACAACAACAACAACAACAACAACAACAACAACAACAACAGCAACAACAACATCTAAGAAATGGAACTATCTACCATTACCTATGAGCTATGCTTGCCAAAAATGTTTAATGTAAACCTAAATCTCTAACCTAACATTAAGTTTAAGGAAATACAGAATATGGAGGCCTGAGTTCAACCACACCTGAGAAAACCACCAGTTAAATCCCAAGTATAGGGCATTTTGTATAAAATAATTAGAATTGAATTCTTTAAAATGTCCACTGTCATTTTAAAAAAGAAAAAGGAAGAAAAGACAGAGGGGAGGACTATCTGCATTAAAAGAGAACCAAAATCGATATAATAATTGAATAATGGAAATAGCAAAAGACATATTACTTTGTACTCCACCAACATTTATAAATAAAAGGAATATTAAAATCAAAAGAGAACAGCGGGGCACAGTGGCGCACCCCTGTAATCCCAGTGACTCAGGAGGTAGAGGCAGGAGGATCACAAGTTCGAGACCAGAGGCAGTCTGTGTAATTTTGTGAGACCCTGTCTCAAAAAGTAAGTATAAAAAAAAAAGTGGGCTGGGGATGCATCTGAGTGGTCCAACACTTGCAAAACATGCGAGCGCAAGGTCCTTGTTTCAATCTCCAGTACTAAAAAAAAAAAAAAAAAAAAAAGAACAAGGAGTCATTAGAAACTCCAAGAAACATATAATATAGTTACAATAAGATCAATGGCAAATGTGCTATAAAACATTTTTAGAAGGGCTTCTAGGACTATTGGGAGAATATGAATATCAATAGGATATTCAGTGATATTTATGGAATAATTTTTTCCACAAAATTTTATAATATTTGTAAATTTTTAGGCATAATCATATTTTGATATACTTGAGAATGCCCTTATATATATGTGCACACAGATAAACATATAGTAAATGTGCAGAAATATTAACAGTTGTTGAATCTAAGTAGAAATTATTGAAGTGTTCATTGTAATTTTTCAAGTAATTGTATTTGGAATTTCCCATTAATTAGAAAAATTTAATAAAGGAAATATATGTAGGATACTCAAATTATAACTTTATGAAAAATATAAGCTAGCAATAATGTATCATTTGTATCTATAATGTACCTACAATGGCATAAAAATGACTAATTTTTGACATTGAAAAGAACAGGACCAATGTTTATCTCAGAAGGAAACAAAATTCACATAGGAAGATACATAGTTCAAAGACCATCAACACCAAGGAAATATATTTTTTTCACTCCTTTCTCTTTCTTTTTTTGACAAGGCCTTGCTATGTAGCTCAGGCTGGTCTCAAACTCACTATCCTCCTGCCTCTGCCTCCTGAGTGCTAGGATTATAGGCATGTACCACCATGTCTGGCTGCAAGTTTTATTAGATTTAAAAAATGATCTGGCATCCTTCTTGTCTGAAGATAAGTCTGCATGATGGTACTTTGGGGGAGAACTCAGGAACATTATATTAATAGCACCTTGCATTTGTAAAGCATTCCTTATTTTCTTAATCTCAGTGCGACTATGGGTACATAGGTCTCTCCACCAAATATATTCAATCATGCAACTGTATTCACATATTATTTTGGGAAGCAAAAAAGGGCAAGGATTTCTGTTTCCATTTATCAATGAAGGAACTTAGCCTATGATGGCACATAAGTACAAAAGTAAAACTAAAACTACTTGTTACCACAGCCCAACTAAATGAGTGAGGGAGATAATTTATCTCTCTAATTGACATTAAAATTGTGGGTATGAGATATCATGTGATGTCTCAACACATGTATGTGTTGTGTAATGTTCATGACAGGGCAAACATATCTGTCTCTTCAAACATTTATTATTTCTTTGTGACAAAACATTCAGAATTGTTTTTTCTAGCTTTTTTGAAATATACAGCATATTATTGCTATCTATAGTCATGCTACTGTGTCACAGAACCCCAGACCTTTTTTTAAAAATGGGCTGGGATTTAGCTCAGTTGGTAGAGTGCTGCTGTGCAGTCTCTGAGGTCCAGAGTTCAATTTCCAGCACCGCAAAATGGGAGAAGGACATGGCAACCCATGCCCAAGGCAATCCCGAAACAGTCAGCCATTGAAAACCCTGTGAGGATCGCTATGAGTCGGACTCAACTCGATGGCACATAACTAACAACTTAGTACTTGTTGATGAATATTTCCATAATGGAAGACATTTTTTTTTGCTTCTAATCTATTTGATAAAACTACCCTGGAAAAAGTAATCCAATCCTCTATATTATTACTAAGATATTTTGAAATTGTTTATGCTTCTAATTGTGAAAAAGCAGTTTGGATTTTAAACTTATTAGCTATGATTTTCTAATTGACCATGTGATTATGATGTCACTTGATTAAAGTTGAGAAATTCCTCTAAAAGAGCTAGTGGAAGAGATCATAAATATACAGTATGAAGCTAAGTATTGACTCTACTAAAAATAAGGAAAAGGAGAAATTGAGTTTAGTGTTGCAAATATTGAACTAGAAATGCAAATATTTATTAAATGTTTTCTACCATTTATTAAAAAGTTAAAGGGTTGCCAATATTTTAAAAAATTGAATTAGATTTTTATACCTCAAGATTTTGATAATTACTGAGTTTATTACTCAATATTTTGCTCTTTCTTATTTCTTGTCTTCCTTTCCATTAGTTGCATGTAATTTGGCAGAAAATATTCTGTGGTTGTCTATGAAATAAACTTTTATTCTGTATTACATTTTTAGAAGTGGTAAATGAAAGGTAAATATATTAAAAAATCAATTAACAAAGTCAAGGAAATCCCCACTGAATGGGAAAAATTTTCACATCCTATATACCAGACAAAGGTCTAATTACCAGAATTTATAAAGAACTTAAGAAAAAAATACCCAAGAAAAAAAATAACCCAATGGGCAAATAACAAATGGGCAAAGGAACTGAACAGACAGATCTCAAATAAAGAGGTCCATAAAGCCATGAAACACATGAAAAATGCTCAATATCCCTAGCCATTAGGGAAATGCAAATTAAAATAACTCTGAGATTCCACCTTACACCAGTAAGAATGGCCAAGATCAATAAAACAAATAACAACAAATGGTGGTGAGGTTGTGGAGAAAATGGAACACTCTTACACTGCTGGTGGAGCTGTAAATTGGTCCAATCACTGTGGAAATCAATATGGAGGTATCTTAAAAGAACTAAAAATTGATCTACCGTATGACCCAACTATAACACTATTGGGAATTTACCCAAAGGAAGATGGGTCATCATACCACAGAGACACCTGTATCTCCATGTTCAATGCAGCACTTTTCACAATAGCAAGGATATGGAATCAACCGAAGTGCCCATCAACAGAAGAATGGATAAAAAAAGCTATGGTACATATATACAATGGAATACTACTCAGCAAGCAAAAAAATGAAATAATGCCATTTGCACCAAAATGGATGAAATTGGAGGAAATTGTTTTAAGTGAATGAACACAAGCTCAGAAAGAGAAATACCACATGTTCTCACTCAAATGTTGGAGCTGAATCAAAGTTACAAGAAAGAAAAAATCCTATGCAGAGGTCGGAACATTTAAAAAAAATAATGAAAAGCTAAAATGGACCTAGCAGAGAGTGGACAATTTGGAAAACACAAAGAAGGAGGGAGAGATCTAGCAAAAGGAGGAAATCCGGGGAGAGGAGAGTGGGGAGAGGAGGATCAAGGAGGAATGAGTAATGGGGGAGGGAGTGACCTCAAGGTGAA
>VMDO01007294.1:25581-92607 GCA_007922755.1 Pedetes capensis
GCGACCCTCTGTCCAACAGGGGAAACACTATTGTCAGTGCTTCTCTGCTGTTCATAGGGTTTTCAATGGCAGATTGATTTTTGGGAGGGGGTTGCCAGGTCCTTCTCCCAAGCCTACAGCTTCTGGTGTTCCCAGGCGGTCTCCCATCCAGGTACTAACCAGGCCTGACCCTGCTTAGCTTCCGAGACCTGATGGGATCAGATGCCACAGGGCTATGGCTGCAGGCCTCAAGGTGAATAACCCAACTTTAATAGTCCTGGAAGTAACTATCATAACACCAATAATACCAAAGAATGCTATTAATATAGATGGACTAGAAAATTCATGTAATAGTACTGACAATGTAAAAAGAAAGTTCACTACACAAAAAGTTTCGATCTTAAACATAATTGGAACCCAAGGACATATAGAAAAATATAAGCATAAAAAGATAAGCAAATGGAAGAGAAGTCTTTGGTGGGGGGGTGTGGGATGGGGGAAGGAAGCACACAAGAGGGTAAGGGGGAACTTATCTGTGTCATGTACAACAAAATGCATATATGGAAATGTCACAATGAAAAGCATGTCAGAATGAATCACATTAAGGTGTACATTAAAAATTTCTAATAAAATTTTTTTAAATTAAAAAAAAATGACAGACAAATCTAAAATACGTTTCTGTTTGCACAGATGTCTTTTGTTCTTCTGCACCACTAACACTCAGTAGAGTAAATTTTATTTTTCACTGGAACATGCTGACTGATACTACTACAATACATAAAAACACGCAAAAGTCTTCTGGCTTCAAGCTTCGTGCTCCTTCCTACGAACCGCTTTGCTCTCTGGAACTGTGATTACGCAGCATGTTTTTAAGGAAAATGAAGGAGTAATATGGACCATTTTTTTTCCTACTCTGAAAACCCCCAGACTCCTAAGGTTTAACATTTTTGCATTTGCTTTTTTATAGTGTTTACTGCATGGTGCCTTGCAGATAATATGCATTTAACCTTTGTTCTTGAGACTCTATCAGCTGTCTATTGTATCATCCCCCAAACTGGAGCTTATCCTCTGATTAATACGCATTCACTGATTCCAGCATCCAACAAGTACTTACTGAGAATGTACTAGGTGCCAGGTCATTGTACTAGATGTGGGGATAAATGCTGGACACATAAAAATGATTAAAATCTAGGACTTTATAGCAATCAAATGGTCACTCAAATGTTAGTCTTCTCTCCCACTCCCCAAACAAAGCTACTCTGAGGAAGATAGCAATGACTACATGTGCTAATTTGCTAGGGTTGCCATAACAAAATACCCTCAGTGTGGGAGATTATTTTATTTTCTCAGTTCTGAGGGCTTGTTATCCAAGCTCAAGGTGTTGCAGATCTGGTTTCTTCTGAGGCCTCTCTCCTTAGCTTACATGGCTGCGATTTTGTTGCCTGGCTGTCTCTGTGTCCAAATGTCCTCTTCTTAAAATGACACCAGACATATCTGACTAGTTTCCACCCATATGACCTCATATTACCCTTATTACCTGATTTAAAGACCTTATGTCCAAATATAATCTCATTCTCAGGAACTGAGGACCAAGACTTCATATAAGGATTTTGGGGAATACAAGTCAGCCAGTAATGTTATACTACTTATTTCCATGGAAGGCTTGTTTGCACTTTCAAGGTACTAATTAACACTAACACTAATTAGCACTAATCTTAATAACAGCCTATAAGTTAGGGCACAGGTGAAGACCTGCTTAAGGTGATGGAATAACCTGCGTGCATTGCATACATATGTGGTGATGCTGGATTTGAGCTCACGTCAGTGTAACTTGACATTCTTTGATGCTCATTTGATGGCACAGAGGTCTCTCTTTGTGTTGCTTCTCACCTTTATGGATATTTGGGCCCCAGGATATATGACCTCTGGGCATGTGTTATGCTGCAGGATACTGGTATATGCTTGGTTAAATTGTCAATCCACTTTTTTGTGGGGTAGCTTTATTTAGGGCACACCATTTTTCGTGCATATTTTACCTAACATTGGGCTTCTTCATACTTATTAGTTGCCAAACAATCATTCACAAATTTATCTCAGTTTGATATTACTATCAGATATGCTTCTCTTTTAAAATTATTTTGGATTCTATGAATAAATGTAATATTTAATACTCACAGATATTTGATGATTAACTTTGGTTCACTTGTACCACTGCAGTCCATTCCATCAATTCAGGCAAGGAAGAAATATTTTGGACTAATAGTCAGTCTGATATGTGGGCAGAAATAACTTAAACTGTTTATTTTATACTATGTAATGCACATATAACCTAGTTAAATTATCTAAGATTAAAAAATCAATAAACATTTTGGATTTAGGGAGAATGTTAATACATCATTTTATGTTGTTGGATAATATAAAATCGAATATGCTTTGCCATTTCCAGGAATTCCTCCCTGGGCTCTGCAGGAGGGGCTTGGTGATTCTAGTCTGGTGGGTGAGCCCTTTGGGATATAGTATTGTGGTTGGCTAGAGGGCAATTGTATCTCCTCAAATTATCCTCCCACCCTCAAAAGCATTTCTCCAATTAGCTACAAAGTAAGTCGAAACTAGTTGCCCATAAACCTAAGAGAAGCTGTCTTCTCTAGGCATACTGGATCTTCCTCTCTCTCCCTCTCTACCTTGGTATTGATTTGTGTGTTACTGGATTTTTAACAATTAGGGTCTTACAGATGGTCAATCTTTGTAGGAGAAGATGTAGGAAAACCCTAGAATCTGCCCCCACGGTGAGAGCCCATCTGATTTCCCTGGAGGGCTAACATCTATCCTCTAGGGAATAAAAGCCTCAGGAGGTAAAAGGGAGTGTCATTAAGAAAAAGGCCCGTCTGGCCCTCTTGGTGGGCTCATTGCTGTCCTCCGGGGCTGGTGACCTTTAGCCCACATCCTGGTCCTTTTCTCTCATTAAACCCTCTGAGGCAATGGGTCACCTTTGCCCCACACCCTGGCCCTTTGCTCCTACCCATCCCATCCAGTAGCCCAAGATGGCCCCCAAACAGCCCAGCTCTGGGGTGGCCTCCTATAGTCTGATTGGTTACCCAGGGCCACCTGATTGATCAATAAAGGAATGCTCTTGATTGGCCTGGCCTGCTCCCTACCTACCTATCAAAATTGCAAAATCTCAAGCCTCCATTTGCATAACAGTGCCCCAGACATGATCTCTGCCCTGATTGGTTATTCCCTACCCACCCCCCTCCAGGAGGGTATTTAATCAGACTGTTGACCACCCCCAGCATCCTTTGGTCTCCACCCTCTTGTATTCTACCCGTCACCTGGACCCATCAACTTGGACCATTGCTCCTTACTCTGGACCTCCAACCGACCAGATCTCTGTCAAAACACTGTCAAGCTCAGGGGCCCTGAAGAGCTGAAGGTGTCCATCAAGACACGAAGCACTCTCCAATTCCCCCCCCCATGCCTGGGGAGGAGGAGGGTAGAGAAGGCGAGCTTCAAGAGACAAGGTCAGTGCAGACCATCGGCGCTCACAAGATCTTCAGCCTTGTTTCTGCCCTCATTTTCAGAAGCAGTTTAATAAAACCTCATTTCTTTTATAACAAGAAGGCTCCTGAGGGTCCTTCTTGGTGCCATTGACCAGCTCTCATTTTACTCCCAAGAGTCCTAGGATTCACCTAGTGTTGAGGCCAGGTTCCAAACCTTTGCCAGGCTGGAGCCGAACCCCAACAAATCTTCCCTGATAATTAGTTGTTTATTTTCTTAGTTGTTGCCAGCAAATCATCTAAATATACATAAAACACTATGGTACAGCCTCAATAAATTGTAATGTTCAGTTGCTTTAACCTGTGGAAAAAGCAGAACTTCTTAACTTTAAAAAAAATAAATGAATATATACATATATATTTTACTTTAACCTGTGGAAAACGTAGAAACTCTTACCTTAAAAAAAAATATATATATATATAATTTAATATTCTGTTTACAATATTTTGTGTAGTCATTACATTCATGGTTAATGTAATACATTATGGTAATGTCTCTCCCTTGTGCCTGTCAGCTCGGTTGTCCTGTGGGGGCTTGCATGTTGCAGTGATACTGAAAACCATGCCACTGGTATTTCAGATATCAGTAGGGCCACCAATGGTGGTCAGGTTTCAGCTGGGCTTCTAGACTAAAACAGACTAGGGAGAATGACTCAGCAGCCCACTTCAGACACAATTAGCCATTGAAAAACTTGTGAATAGCAGAGAATCACTGTCAAATATGGTGCTGAATAATAAGCCTCCCAGGTTGGAAGGCATTCAAAAGATGACTGGGGAAAAATTTCTTCCTCAAAGTAGAGTCAACCTTAATGATAAGAATGGAGTAAAACCCTGGTACCTCCATTTGCTAATGTGGCATGACTCAAAATGAGAATAAACACAGTGGCTGCAACAATAGGCTCAAACATAAAAAAAGATCATGTTCATGGCACACTGCTAGATAGTGTTTCCTCTGTTTTACATAGGGTTGCTATAAGTTGGACCTGACTCAATGGCATCTAACAGCAACAATGGAAATGTCTATATAGTGCAAATGGTTGTTTGGTAGGTGCCATCTAGTTGGTGCCAAACTCATAGTGACTCTATGTACAACAGGTGAAACACTAGTTAGTGCTTCTCTGCTATTTATAGGGTTTTCAGTGGCTGATTGGTTATTGGGAGTGGGTTGCTGGGTCCTTCTTCCAAGCCTACAGCACCCAGTGTTCCTAGGCAGTCTCTCATCCAAGTACTAACCTGACCCTGCTTAACTTCCAAGATCTGACAAGACCTGACATCACAGTGGTATGGCGGCAAGCATATAGTGCAAATACATAACATATAATAAATAATATATGTTACATATATAATATAATAATATAATATAATAAATATAATATAAATATAATAATATAAAATAAATACTATATAGTCTGGTCCATTCAGAATATTTGTTCATTCAGTCTAAACATAAATTCTTAAATTCCTGTGGAGTGACTGACTAAATGAATGAAAAACTGAAGCAATAAATAGTTGTTTTTGTACTCCCACAACATAGCTTAAATGTGTTTCACTTTGTTTTTAAAGTTAAATCCTAATTATCTTGTTATTTGCTGTGCTCTTTCCAATATAAATAATGATCAAGACAAAACTAAGTTGATTGAAGAGTCAGTTATTTGGATTTAGATATAGGTACTCAAGCTTAGAAAATGGAATCATAATGGCCTCTTTTGTTCTTAAATATTTTGGGGGTGCTGGGAGTCAAACCCAGGGGAGCATGCATGCTAGTCAAGTGCTCTTCCACTGAGCTACACCTTCAGCCTTATAATGGTATCTTTTGAATCACAGTTTTATCACATATAGTATAAGCTTGAGTAAGTTATTTAACCTTGCTGAGCTTTCTTTTATTAAAAAAACCCAAACCCTTTTTTGTTTATATTTAAGTAGTACAACATGATTGAGCCTTCTTTTACTTATTGTTAAAATGGGGATTAAAGATGGTCTCTACTATTGTAAAGATAAAATGAGGTTATGTAATTAGAGGCCATAGGTGGGTTCTGTCAGTGAAATGGTAGCCACTATTATCATTCTGCTCCATGATTATGGTAGAATGTCATGGATTTAGCGTGTCCCTGTCCTATTTCTTTCTTTGTTGAACATTGAATTGGCTCCTGTTAAGGCTGCCAGCTGGCAAGTGCTTCTCTCCCCTGGATCAGACCCAGATGAATATCTTAGCGGCTTTCACTGTATCCTACGCATCCTCTAGAACAGGGTTCTTGATTGGAGAGACCACCTATTTAAACAGTTCTAGTAGCTCAGGAACTTGACACAGAGTGGACACTTTCCAGCTAGCCATGGGATGAATATCTGAAGTTACCTGTATTCCTCCCACTAGAGTTTAATCTCTTGCTCTTATACTGACTGATAGAAACGTGGAGAAAATGTTTGATAATAGCTTCCTTATCATTAATTCTATTAGAACCATAGGCTACCCTTTGCATGCTCAGTTTTTTCCTTCTGGATTAATTTATCCAATTTCTCAGCAATCATATTTTTAATTCTTTATTTCTGCTGTTCTTGTCTCCCTCAACCTTCTTCTTTACCAAAGACAGTAGTATCTGAAATATCCAAAGTAATGACAGTGATAAAGGAGGACCTTGTACTACCCCCACACACAGTGCTTTAAATGAAGTTACATCTAAAATGGACTTATTCACAAATGAGGAAAAAATACTCAAAGATATTTAAGATATAACCTACAAACAAGGACCATGTTATATAGGTACACCATATAATTCAATGCTAGGATAAAGAGGGGAACTGGGCAAGACATTTGGCTCTCTTTGTTCCTGGGAATACTGTGGCTCTTGGTGATAAGAGAGGAAAAGCCTTTTTCTTAACTCCTATCTGTGCACGTGAAAGACTACCAGGATCATAGTCTGGGATGTCAGCATTTTACTTATTCTAGTTTTCTGAGGTCATATCCTGATGTGTGTGAGGAATGGCAGTAGAGTAAGTATTGTTGTTGTTGTTAGGTGCCGTCGAGTCGGTATCCGACTCATAGCGACCCTCTGTACAGCAGGGGAAACACTATTGTCAGTGCTTCTCTACTGTTCATAGGGTTTTCAATGGCTGATTGATTTTTGGGAGGGGGTTGCCAGGTCCTTCTCCCAAGCCTACAGCTTCTGGTGTTCCCAGGTGGTCTCCCATCCAGGTACTAACCAGGCCCAACCCTGCTTAGCTTCCAAGATCTGACGGGATCGGATGCCACAGGGCTATAGCTGCAGGCAGAGTAAGTATAGCATCAGCAAAAGTGTATTTTGGAATATAAAAGCCTGGGGTAGACATATTAATTCGTATGTCTTGTCTTCCATTTCCTCATCTTTTTTCTCCCATTCTTTAACTCTTGTGGATGACTGTTTGGGAGAGGGAAGAAACATGAACACAATAGTGCTTGCCTCATAGGATTGTGAGAATTAAATAAGACAACGTCTAGATACTTTAAGTCCAAACAGCCATCCGTCCATCCAACTACCCATCTATCTTCTATTTATCCTATCAATATTTATGGGAGCCTACTAGGTGTTGCCTGCAGCTGTACGACTGTGGGGTCTGATCCCAACAGATCTCAGAAGCTAAGCAGGGTTGGGCCTGGTTAGTACTTGGATGGGAGACCACCAGGTGCTATAGGCTTGGGAGAAGGACCAAGCAACCCACTCCGAAAAAACCAGTCTACCATTGAAAACCCCATGAATAGCAGAGAAGCACTAACAATAGTGTTTTCCTGTTGTACGTAGGGTCACTATAAGTTGGACACCAACTCAATGGTACCTAACAACAACTACATGTCAGGCACTGTGGATAAGGCCCTGAAGTAGAAAGTTATATGTAGTTAGTACAGTTTCTTTTCACCAGGCTTTGCGTTTCTGTGATTAAATTCCATAGTTCTAGCCAGAGAAATGAATCTCCTTACCCTAAAATATGAAACAAAAGTTCTATCCAAAATCTCTGCCCATCCCTGCTGCCCTGCTCTGACAGCCCTGGGCAGGGTTGACTGGCCTTCCTGGTTTTACTCACAGGAATTGAAACTTTTATGTGGTATTGACTTCCCCTTCCCTCCCCTGCCGTGGTCCCTACAAGGCAAAAGTTGGAAGTGAAATTGGATGGTGTGTCAGGTCTGTCATTTTCCCCAGGGCGAAACTGGAGAAGTAAGCTTGTGATCCCTTGGTGAGTTGATACTCCTATGGGGAACACTGTGCAAAAATGTGAGGCTTTAAGGCACAACTAGCCCAGGGCAAAAATGTGAATTTGACTGAGATTGTTGCTGGCCTGGGATCCTTCCTCCAACAGCAGTGTCTACTCCTCCCCTGGCTCTCACGACATGCTGCTCATCATCCTCTGTGTTGCCCAGAAGACTCTAAAAATAATTGCCCTCTTACATACTGTACACTTATTGGAACAGACTTTCCTTTTTCAGAGCAGTTTTAAGTTCACAGCAAAGGTAAGAGGAAAGGTGCAGAGATCTTCGATGTATTCCTCCCCTCTCATTATTAATGTCCTCCATCGACTGGCACATTTGTTACAATTCATAAATTCACACTGCCACATTAGATTGCCTCCAAGTCCAAAGGTTACATTAAGGTTCATCCCTGGTGTTTTACACCTTCTATGAGTTTGAGCAGGGCTGGGATTTAGCTCAGTGGGTAGAGTGCTGCGCTGCAGACTCTGAGGTCCCAAGTTCAATTCCCAGCACCGCAAAAATGGGAGAAGGGCCTGGCAATCCACTCCTGAGGCAATCCCGAAACAGTCAGCCATTGAAAACCCTATGAGGGTCGCTATGAGTCGGATACCGACTCGACAGCACCTAACAAAAACAACATGAGTTTGAGCAAGTAAATAATGCCACGTATCCAACATTATAGTATCATGCAGCATAGTGTTGCTGACCTAAAAATCCTCTGTGCATTTTGTTTGTCCCTCTCTCTCCCTTAACACCTCCTATCTACTGATTTTCTTATTTTACTCTTTCCATAGTTTTTGGAAAAGCCCTACAGTATAGGGTAGCCTCCACTCTGTATTTACCTATAGCCCAGGCTTTTGTTACAGAAGGAAAGGATAAATTGTCAAAGAAACTGGGACAAGTACGCATAGGAAAAACGAATGTTCTTCTTCCTTTCCTTCCATGTCACTTTTCCGCCTCATGTGGCACAGTACAGTTTCATTCTGAGCTAAGATTTATGTGGTTGTTCCCTCCCTTTGGGGCTCATCCACCCCATTTCCAAAGAGGGGTGGCTGCAGCTTCTGACGTTTCTAAGGCTACCTTTCCACGTTTTTGAGTGCTCTGAATTCGAATGTCAAAATGAATACGGCTCATGATTCTGCTGAATGGCTCTCCATGCAAAACACTGGCTGAATAATCTTTACATAAATCACCCTGGAGAGCACTTACCTTTTCTTCTACATCTGGAACAAACCACTTCATAAAATACCATCAAATGAACATTTAACAAGATATGCCAAATCCCAGTAGATCGTTCAAGAACTTCCACTTGTATTCTCAAACCATCCTTCCTCTGTGTGGGAAGAAGGGCAAGATAGTATTTGACTCTTTCCTTCTGAGGGAAATGCAAACCAAAAGACAATAACTGTGGCTTTTATATTCCCTTCACTGTGCAAGGTAACGTCAATGTGTGATGGTGCCTTCCCTTAAACAAATTTGATTAAAGAATATTACTAGTACAAAAAAATTAAAAAAGAACCTGAGAAAAGAAAATGTTTTTATGACAATTCACTTGTGGTTTTGAAGTGTGCTTTAAATGGTAAGATCACAGTAAGTAATCTAGCTGAAGTGTAATAATTGGGTTCCAAGTGTTATGATTGATACATTTCATTGAAAACAGCACCCTGAGGTTTTTCCAAATTAAAGATGAAATCTAAATAAAACCTTAAATAACCCATGTGGAAATACTTTATTGAAGTTAATAACCACACAAAAATATGCTTATTTTATCTGTAGACTCATTCCAACACATTATACCTATTGTTGCTTCCATTTCAAAGGCATCACACTTGGCTTATGTAAAAATAATAGCATCCCTAACTATTAATAGCAAATAAGAGAGACATTTATGGACATTCATACATCATTTATAAATGACCCTTATGAATAAAGTGTTAGAATGATTTCCATTAGCATAAGTTCTACAATTATGGTCTGCATAAAAGACACATTTTTCTTTCTTGAATGCACATATAAAAATCTGTCATTTACTTTGTTGAAATCTTATCCATAGTGATTCAATATATTTATATGCTACCAGATGACTTTAAGCTGAAATATATAGACATAGATTTGTCCTGTTTGGTATGGGGGAATCCCCTGAGCCTTAAGGAAGGTGTCTGGATCTGAGCATACATCCATTGTGACATGTGCTCCTTAGACTGCAGTTTAGAATAAGGCTAAGGTTTTGGGACTGGGTAGTCAAAAAGATAGGAAATTAAGATGCCTGAAGGGGGCTTTGATTTTTTGCTTTTTCTTTTCCCTGGCATCTCTTATTCGATCCAGGATCTTGGGTACTAGCTTCCTGCTCTGTAAGGAGAGTTTGATTTTGGAGTAAATTTTCAGGATTGTATCAAGAGAGACTATGGGAATGCAAAGCATGATAACTGATATTTTTTGACTTCTGCTTTGTGATAGGCACTGTGTACCCATTATTTTGCTGACTATTCATAACCACCCCACATGTCCAAATGTGTCACATGCATTTTGATGATGATGTACCTATGAGGTAGATTTTGTTATACTTTTTTTTTCTAGATAAGGAAACCACAGCTCAAAGAAATTACATAAATTATCCAAGGCCACATAGAACATGGCAGGAAGGTTTTGACATAAACCTATGCTTGTTCCACTCTACAATTTGGCCTGAGACTAAGTGAAAATCTCTTGAGCTCTCCCCATTAACTCTCGGAAGTTGTGGAGCTTCTTTAAACAGAGGGATACTGTGTGTATGGCAGTATGTTAATTTTCTCTCACAATACCAGGAGTGCCAGGGCTCTGAGTTAGAAAGCTTGACCCAAGGACATTGACAGAAAAGAAGCAAGTCTTCCTGCTGTTCACTTACCACAGGCTGTTTTCCCTTGTCATGGTCCTGCATCTCCTCAGCAAGGTTGTTTAAGGCGAGGAGATGTTCTAGCTGTGGAAGAGTCACTATCTTTAGCTACTCCCAAGGTCCTTCTCCTTGATTTGCCAACATTCTTAGAGGGAGGGCAGTGAGCTAATTACGATGCCCCTTCATTTCTTTCAGTTTTTTTTTTTTTTAACAAAGCCTCTTCCATTCTCTTCCGTTAGGGACTGGAGGCATTTAGGAAACAAACAAACAAACAAACAAACAAAAAAAAAAGGAGCTTCTTCTGAAAATAAATGAAAAGAAAAGAAAAAAGAAATGAGTCAAGGAATCCTCTGTTTGGAAGGGTATATAAGAATTAACCATGAGGAATTTAGAAGTACAGGGCAATCATTTGCTTCACCCTCAATATTTGTACAGATGACACATACTTATTATGGTAGTTATGAGTCAGCTAGACCTGAATGTTAGCATTTACTAGGTGTTCAACTTCAGGCAAATTATTACCTCCATATGCCCTAATTCCCTCATCTGCAAAATGGAAATAATAATGGTACCTACCTAATAGAAGCCTACAAGTTAACTAAAATGAGCTTTGGTTCAAAGAAAGCTTTTAATGAGTTATGGTTATTATTGTTATTATTATTTACTAGTCTAAATAAGATCAGCCTGCAGCCATACCACTGTGGCGTCTGATCCCATCAGATCTTGGAAGCTAAGCAGGGTCAGGCCTCGATAGTACTTGGATGGGAGACTTCTTCGGAACACCAAGTGCTGCTGTAGGCTTGGGAGAAGGACCCAGCAACCCACTCCCAAAGAATGATTAGGCATTGAAAACCCAATGAATAGCAGAAAAACACGGATAATAGTGTTTTGGCTGTTGTACATAGGGTCACTATGAGTCGGACACACCAACTCAATGGCACCTAACAACAACAACGAGTAAGATCACACACCAATTCACACCACTCCTGGTATAGTGCTATAACCCAGGTCCTCCAACTTAGTCCAAGTCTTTTCTCTATTTATTTCAGTCCAAGAAAGATCTATATTTTTGATATCAACATAAATACCAATCTATGAAATATTTATAGCTGGCTGGGAAAAATAGCTGGAAGCTTAACTATTTAGCTTTGTTAAACATGTATAGTTGTTGCTTTATAATATAGTATGTTTGCCATTTTACTATCAATTACATGTGTTGGCTTTGTATTAGCATTCAATTAATTCTAGCAAATGTATGTTCATACATATATTATCATATTATCAAACATTTACCAAAAATAAAGAAAATCTGTTTTCTTTCATTCTATTCTTCATTTTCATGCAACATGTCAGCTTCATATACCACCTAATTCTCGAAGAGTTCGTCATCCCCAAATTGTATTTTTCCTTTTGAGAACAAGAACAAGGCAGATAATGACTAGTGAAAAAAGCATTGGAACACATGAATATTGATGTAATTTGCATTAGGAAAGCTCTGTTTATATTTACAAAATATATTCTAACTTTAAAATAATTTATTCTTCACTTTCTTTGAGATACTAGCTGTAACCCTAAAATTAATTCCAAGAAAATCAAGTTTTTAATGAGAGCAGTTTTTTCCTCCAAGATGCTTATTGATGAATAAAATGAGATCATGAACAAAGAATCACTATTTTTCCCATAAGATCTAATGGTAACATACTTCTTTAATGTCTTCAAAAATCTTTAGCACTAATGAGTTCTAAAGCCAAAATACCTCTTTCACAGAAAAACAAGAATCAGAATGAAATTTTAGGTTGTGTTGATATGCATGAGTGATTATTGCATAAGGATATTAATATTAAATTACAGGGATTTATAAATAAGTTATCTATGGTAAACTAAACTGGGGCTTCTAATTTCCTCTTTTACTTTGCATAAATTGAGCTGTTATTTAACTATACGTTATTTTGCAATTAACTACAGATGTTTTATAAATTTTGTGGAAATTCTCTGGAGATACACAAATCCAAATATCTCCGATAGAAGATATGGATTCTATAGCTTTTATTTCATAACTGACAATTCGTTAGGGATTTCATGGTTGATTTTAGGTATTACTTTAGGAATATTTGGTTGTGACAAGCAGACAAGTCATAATTACATTCAAAATCTTGAATCAAAGTGAAAATGCCCTTATTTTTGACAATCAAGTCAAAATGCATGTAAATGACAGCAGACCTTCAAATAGTTTTCAAAAATCATCAGACCTGAAAAAGACCATTTACTCCACATAATTGAAATTGAACTGCTTGCGTTAACCTGACCCTCCGTTTTCCTCTTTTGGTTGTGATCTCAACATCCCTGTCGTTGCCTTAAGAGAATGCAAAAACCTGCCTGCCTCCAGCTCATCCTGTTAAATCACGATTTTACAAAAATATCCTAAGAAAGAGATGACAAATATAAAAATCTGTAGTTATTGCAGCCTGCTGATAGGATACTTATTACTAGTTCTACTCCGACTTATATTAGTCATACTGTGCATAGGGACCAGTATTTATTGTTACACTTGGATTCCTTTATGAGATAGAGGGCTGCCAATTTTGTAGTAAATTAAGTGTGTCAAAGACTTGGACAAATGCCAGTGTCAAAACAGGCACAGAAAATATGTTCTTACTGCAGGTGAGAGGAGACCAGACAAACTTGTCTTGTTTGTCAGCTCTATGATAATTAATTTCAGCCATATTATCTGAATTAAAACATGACAATTATTTATTCCCTAGACTGCTTTCCTGGATGCTTTCCAATTTTCCTACTCTATTTTGGAAAAAAAAGCTTGGCTAAAATATGAACAAATCATTAAGAATTGATGCATAAAAGATGACACCTTTAAAACATGATTTTTAAACAACATCGGCAGAGAGGAAAATGTATATGAGAGCGGGCCATAACTCTCTCTGGCACAGCTGGAGTGCGGTATGATGAAAAGTAAAAAGACGGAACTATTAGCCGGCCTTTTGGGCCCACCGTATGGATCTCCATTCCTCACACAAACCCGTGTTGGCTCGTTTGCTGATAGCTGTGATTGACTGTTGGGTCGTATTATCCCCTGCTGTTCCCCCTCCCTCACTTCTGGGGATATCAACAGCAGGAATCGTCAGTCAGGGCTCAATTGATTATCCTCAAAATTTGCTCCTGCTATTGACCATAATGGGGAAAAAAATTCCTGCCTCTGAATTATTCAGAATGAAAATATACACAGAAGAAATCGATGAGGCACATCTGATATTAAAGACAAATTAAAACAGGCAGTAGAAGGGAGCTTGAGGCAGCTGCTACATACAAAGAAGTAGGCATTTTGGAGATAAAGGAAAAATGTTTTTGCTTTTATAAAAAAAGATGTTATAGCTGTCAAAGTGTTTCAAAATTAATAGCTTTATTAATGGAGGCATTAGGGCTTCCTGGTCAGCTAGTTCCTTATAACTGTTGGAATTGTACTCGAGATTCTAGCTCTGTAATTTCTTTCTAATAATCCCATAGTCTTTTTAACTTAACTGCAATAAGCCATGCTGGAGGGATAAAATTACAGAAAAATGCTCAGGTCAAAACCAAAACACTAATAAATATCTAGGGTCAGGCACTAAGCCTGATAGAATTTGATGTCGTTTTTGTTGGGTACCATGGAGTCAGGTCTGACTCACAGTAACCTCATGGGGTTTTCAGCGGCTGGTTGTTTTGGGATTGCTTCAGGAGTGGATTACCAGGTCCTTCTCTTTTTGTGGTGCTGGAGATCAAACCCTCAGAGAGTGCAGAGCAGCACTATAACAACTGAGCTAAACCTCAGCCTAATGGAATTTGATAGGAATTAGAAATTTGAGACACATACTTTGCAGTATGGAAAAAAAGAACCTAGGGTCCGGGAATCTATTAGGTGCCAGACGAGATGGGAGACATCCAGGAAATCTCTGGGGTAGAAATGTCTTCCAGCTTAATCTGGATTTCTGAGGAGAGAAGGATCTATTCAGAGATACTTCATTGCAGTGAAGCAGACAATTTTCAGGTTTCTGGAAATCAAATTTCCTTGGAGCGCTCCACAGAACTTCAGCCCTCTTTTCCATTCCTTGAAAAGTGTGTTCAGTCCAAGTTTCTCAAAATAATTGTTTAGCTTCTCCATCTCATCCTGTGAAGTTTTAGTCTTGCTTATTCATCTGTTCTCTTCTGAAGGAGACAAATTTAGCCAGCAGACCAAGGAACTTGACCCCAACACCCCTCCCCCATGTCCACCCCAGGGTTAGGAACCAGCTTGAAGCCTGAGGAGCTTTACTTATTAGGTAGGCAGTAACAATCTCTCTTGCTCTTGGTTAAAATGTCACTCAATTAGGAATTTCCCTCTGGATTGCTAGAGAGAGAATTCTCCTGGGACTCTTCTCTTATCCAACCTGACTTCTGAGATGAGCCCTGGCAGGTGGGGAAACATACCTTTCCTCTGAAATTAGCAGGGGCCCTTAGACATCACAGGGCAGCACTCGGTCCGCCAAAGATGGAACTTCTTCTCTTTCCTTTTGGGCTCTTCTCTTGGATTTTCTATTCATGATAAAAGTAACTCCTTTAAAAATGACATATATATTTAACGGTATAGAATTAAATTCATATACAAAAGATGTGGCTTGCGTCAGTCCCAATAGGGACCGTGCATCATAATCTGACTTTCGCTTCACAGCAGTTGAAGGGAAGTGATTCAACATTAGATTTGCAGATACTGATCATATTTATAATGTCCCCGAGACCTTAGCAGTGGGCTTTCTCATGGCCTCAGGAACTTTCCTAGTGTGGCTTGTCTATCAATTGATGTTATCACTTCAGACTACTGATAATGACCAGGGAAGAGAAGAGGGTAACATATATCGCTTTACCCTCACCCAATCAGATTCTAGTCTTTTAAAAAAATATCCATGCTAATTGCTTTCAAGCATCTCAAATGCTGTCACTGATTTTCCTTTGCACACTCTGGGAATGACAGTTTGATTCCCTTTCCTCTCCTTCTTCTCTTCTTTTCCTTATTTATTTATTTATTTATTTATTTATTTATTTATTGAGACAGGGTCTTAGTACATAGTCCAGTCTGGCCTGGAACTCATTATCCTTCTGCCTCAACCTCCTGAGTGCTAGGATTACAGGCATGTGCCACTATAGCTGGCTCCTTTTCCTTTCTTTAAAATTCCCAAACTCCTGCACTTTGGCCAGACTTGCTCTCATCTGTGATCTTGCTTCCTCTTTGTTGGGAGCTATGAAGCAATCAGGCAGGATTTGCACATCTACCTATATACAGCCTCTGCACTCTTCCACCTGCCTTTCGTGGCTATGGCCAGCCCTTCCACAGGGGCCCTAGGTTACATCCCTCTTTCTTCTTCACAGACATTGCTTCAGCAATGCTCATCTCCTTCCATCAGTTTTTATCTTTCTACCAGGTGATTCCCATCGGCATACAGACATAGTAGTATTTCCCCATCTTGAAACAAACAAACAAAAAAACTAAACCAAACAAACAAAAACCTTTCTTGACCCCATTTCCTCCTGCTACTCCTTACCTTTTCAAGAAAACTCTATGAAAGAATTGCGTACACCACTGTCTCCAATTACTCTCTTCCCATGTACTTTTTCCAACTTTTTATTCTGAAACAACTTTAGATTTAGAGAAAAGTTGTAAAAATAGTATGGGAAAACTCCCATATGCCCTTCACTTAGCTGCTTCTAATGTGAAAAATTTTTTGCCACCATTGTACAATGATCAAAACTAAGAACTCTCATTTAATTTTAAACCCACCACAGTTACACTCTTTCTTGCATCCAAATAAGGTCATTATGATCTTCACATCACTAAACTAAAAGGTCCATTCTCAGACCTCATCTTATTTGATCTACAAAGGTCATTTCATATGCATGATAATCTTCCCGCCTGCCCTGAACACACTTTCTTCTCTTGGATTCTAGGTCACCATTGCTACATTCTCTTTCTTTTGCTCCATGCTCAACCCATGCCTTATCTTAGCATTCTTTGCTGGTTCTTTTTATTCTTTTGACTTCTTAATCTTGAAATGCCCAGAATAGAATCCTTGGAGGATCTCTTCTCTTCTCCTACTGTTCTAACTTCTTTGGTGACCAATCAACTCTAATTGCTTTCAATCCACCTGACACCTTGCAGATTTTCTAACTCTGATTTGGATTTTTTTCATTTTCTTCTTTCTTTCTCTTCCTTCCTTCTTTCCTTCCTTTCTTTCTTTTTCCTTCTTTCTTTCTCTGAGAAATAGAATCAAGTATCCAATTGTGCTCTATTAGTCCTTATTTGGATATTTCAAAGATGTATACTAAACATAAAATTTCCCAAAACTGAGCTTCACCTCTTTCTATACCCCCAAATTATTTTTCACACTGCATTTCCTGTGTCCACCAATAGCAACTTCCTTTTTCCAATGTTCAAGAGAAAACTTCAGATGGAGTTGGCTTTGTTTTCTCTCATGTCTCATATCTAATCTCTTAGAAAATTCAAGTAAGCATACATTCAAAATGTATCTGGGATGCAGTCAAATTTGAATACATTCTTTGCTGGGATTCTGGCTCATCATCATCATGATCTCTTCATTAGAAAATAGCTACCTCATGGTGTCCTTGTTTCTGCCCTTGCTTCTCATCTATTTACCTGTGGTAATCTTGTTAAAGCATAAAACAGATTATGTTCTCACCCTCTTCAAATTGGCTCCTCATCTCAACCAGAGTAAAAACCAAAGTCCTATCAATGGCATACAAGGCTCTGTTGTTGTTGTTAGGTGCCATCGAGTCATCCGACTCATAGTGACCCTCATAGGGTTTTCAATGGCTGAGTGCTTCAGGATTGCCTTGGGAGTGGATTGCCAGGCCCTTCTCCCATTTTTGCGGTGCTGGGAATTGTACTTGGGGCCTTAGAGACTGCAGCGCAGCCCTCTACCCACTGAGCTAAATCCCAGCCCCACAAGGCTCTAGATGGTCTGTTTTCTCCATTACTCATCCAAATTCTTCTCCTGCTAATCTTCATATGATTCCTTCTCTTCCAGCTACATTGGCGTTCTTGTTCCTGTTCTTGGAACATTCCAACCTACTTCTACCTTAGGACTTTTACACTTGCTGTTTCTGTTTCCTGAAATACTCTTTCTTCAACTATCCTCATGGTTGGTTCCCTTAACTTCCTCAGATCTTCACTCATATATCACTCCTTGGTGAGGCCTACTTTGGTTGTCGTCTGCATCTATAACATCCTAGCCTCTGATCCGGCCTGATCTCGGAAGCTAAGCAGGGTCAGCCTGGCTAGTCATTGGATGAGAGACTGCCTGGGAATACCAGATGCTGCAGGCTAGGGAGAAGGACTGGCAACCCACTCCCAAAACAATCTGCCATTGAAAACCCCATGAATAGCAGAGAAACACTGACAATAGTGCTGGGCATGGCACAGTGTCAGAAAGTCTTTTCTGCTGTTGTATGTAGGGTCTCTATGAGTCAGTCTTGACTTGAAGGTACCTATCAATAACAACAACATTTGGTCATACTTAAAATCATTCCTTCTCCTCCACAAAAGTCTCTATTTTCATACCATTTTTTAGAATTGTATTTATAACCACCAAAGTACCGTATGTTTTATTTTTTTATTCTTGGCTTCTTTCTATTAGAACGCAAGTTCCATCAAATCAGGAATTTTTTTGCCTCTCAAATGCCACATCCCAAATGTCTTCTACATTGCCTGCAAAATAGTGGACATACAAGAAGTATCTGTTGTATAAATGCATGATCCTCCCATATATTTATGATACAGATAAAGCAAGTGTTATTGTTCCCATTTAATGGAAAGAAAATAAAGCTTTTAGAGGTTAAGTAACTTGTCCAGAATAAATGAGAATTCTGAATGAGAGACCTCAGCTCTCTGGACTCCAAGTGCTTGGGTATTTCACTACATGTGACATTTAATTCAGGAGAGGCCTTCCATCCAGAGATCTTGATGATCTTTGTTAGGCAAAGGTTATAAGAACTGACCTATGGCCAGAAGTATGTGTTAAACTCATTGGTAGCCAACCGATTAAATTCTTTGGATCCAAACTGCTTCTCTCAAGAAAAGACTCCCAAGTAAGCTTTCACTGCAGGGTGACAAGAGGGAACATTAATCTGCCAGAACAGCTGTTTGCTCTTATAAAATACATCAGTCTTCATAATAATAGAAAATCCAAGAGGCAGCTTTGCTGATTGAATTGAAAGTCAATGGGAATCAAGGAATTGTCCATGTTGAATTATTAAGTAACTATTTCTAAATTAAGCCTTTTGGATGAGCAGCAAACTGGACTGCAGCTTGCCCAAATGTATGTTTTCCTCACTTCCCTATTAGAAGAAGTTGTATTAGATATACGCCAGCACATCAATCAAAGACCAAAAACCAGGTGTGTGAAATAGCCATCCATCAAATGGGGACTTTGGACACTCTGCAGCAGAGTGATTTGAAACTCATTCAATGGGTAATGCCCAGGAAAAGGGAGAGGCTGTGCAGTTATTAGTTGAATTCAAAAGAGCATGGAACATACAGACTGATGCTGGAATGAAAGCAGAAGATATCTTCAGCTATTTGCTTATTCGGATTTAGACTGCCAGTTCGAAAATGAAAGAAATAATTCAGGAATGTGTGGAAAAGGTCTATTTTTAAAGAAACTTTTGATTTTAGAATACTTTTTGATTTACAGAAAAATTGCAAAGGTGCTACATAGAGCTCCCTTTTACTCTTTATTGATCTCTATTATTATTATTATTATTATTATTATTATTATTATTTCTGCAGTACTGGGGGTTGAACCCAGGGCCTCGCGCTTGCGTGCTTTGCAAGTGCTGGACCACTGAGCTGTACCTCCAGCCAATTTTTTTTTTAACTTTTTTGGAGACAGGGTCTCCCCAAATTACACAGACTGCTTCTGGTCTCCAAGTTGCGATCCTCCTGCCTCTGCTTCCTGAGTCACTGGGATTACAGGTGTGTGCCACCACACCTGGAGATCTTTTCCATTATTAATGTTTTACATTAGTATGACACATAGGTCATAATTGAAACAATATTGATTCATTATCAGTATTATTACAAACTTCCATGTTTTATTCAGATTTCCTTAGTTTTTACCTGTCACTTTTCTCTTTTCCTTCAAGGATTCCAATTTACATTCAGTTGTCAGGTTTCCATAGGCTCCTCTTGGGTGAGATATTTCCTCAGATTTTACTTGTTTTTGATGATGTGACAGTGTTGAGGACTACTGCCACATATTTTGTACAGTGTCCTTTAGTTGGGATTTTTCATGATTACACTAAAGGAGCATGTTTTTAGAAGGAAGACCACAAATGTTAAATTCTCTCATGGTATATCAAAAGTAGATATTATCAATATGACCTATTACTGTTAACCTTTGTTGGTTGACTGAGGGAATGTTTGTCAAATCTCTTTAGTCATTCTTCTCTCCCTCTTTCTCTGTTATACTCTTCAGAAAAAAGTCTTTATTTGTAGCCCCTACTTAAGGAAAGGGGAGTTATACTTCATGTCAAGAGTGGGAAAAGCTACTTTATTTGAGCTTCTTCTGCATAGGAGATTTATCTTTTCTCCCCTCATTCATTCATTCAGTATGGACTCATGGGTAACTATTTTATACATTGGGCTATGATTCAATACTACTTGATTTATTTTCTCAAATGATTCCATCCTTAGCCAGTGGGAGCTCTTTTGATTAGTTCCTATGTCCCTTTAACATACCCTCATCATTGTGTTTTGGATTTTACAAATACATACACACACATATGTGTGTGTGTACTCAAACATAAACCCCTAATAATTTATGTTGTATATATATTTACTTATGTATGGAACTGTGTCTATATTAAAGCTAAATATATATTTGTACTGATGAATCTAACTCTTTCACCACATGGATGGTTCCGGCTCCCTCTTCTTGCCTATCTGTAAATTTTCATTGCAACAGTGAGAATTTGGCTCCCACTCCTTATCATTTACCTGTTTGATTTCAATACGTAAAGATAGCCTTGGAGACTCTAAACATTCTACACATAACTTAGGTTAGCAGCTATTTTTCCAGCATATTCTTCAGTTAGGTTTTTTTTGTCACATTTTGAATTTCATCCTGACATCCCATAGTCTCCTAAATGACTTTTTTAAAAGTAGCATAATTAAGATCCATTCTTAGTGCTGTAAAGGCCTATGGGTTTTGACAAATGCGGAGTGTAATTAATACATAATTGCAGTATCATACAGGATACTTTTATTGCCCTAATAAGTGAATGCCTTCATCTATTCAATCCTCACCCCACAATTCCTGGCAATCACTGAACTTCTTTACCGTCTCTATAGTTTTGCCTTTTCTGGAAAGATGTATAATTGGAATCATATACTATGTAAGCTTTTCAGATTGGTTCATTTTATTTAGCAACATGCACTCAACATTTATCTGTATTTTATGTAGCTTCATAGTTTATTTATTATTGCTGAATAGTATTCCATGATATGTACATGCTACAGTTTGTTAACTTATTCTTCTATTGAAAGACACCTCGAGGTTGGGGATGTAGCTCAGCAGTAGAGTGCTGCTAGCATGTGTGCTAGTGCTAGATTTGAGCCCCTGCACTGTAAAACAAACAAACAAACAAAAAATCCCCAAACAAACAACAACAAAAAAGACAAAATAAAACCCACACCTTACTTACTTTTAGTTTCGCATCATTATGAAAAGACTGATGTAAATATTTGTGTGCAGAGTTTTATGTGAACATAAGTTTTCAAATCAGCTGGATAAATACCAAGGAGCATGATTACTGGATCATATGTTCAGACTATACTTGTTTGTGTGTGTGTGTGTGTGAATCCTACCAGACTGTTTTTCAGATTGGCTGCACCATTTTGCATCCCCATCAGCAAAAATGAGAGTTCTTGTTGTATCATAGCCTAGCTAGCAGCTAGTATTGTCAGTTTTATTTTGGCCATTTCAAAAGGTGTATAATTGTATTTCATTATTATAATTCATATCTCCCTGATAACAAATGATGTTGATCATCTTTTCATATGCTTATTTAGGAAGAGCCTGCAGCCATAGCCCTGTGGCATCCAATCCCGTCAGATCTCAGAAGCTAAGCAGGGTCGGGCCTGGTTAGTACCTGGATGGGAGACCACCTGGGAACACCAGAAGCTGTAGGCTCGGGAGAAGGACCTGGCAACCCCCTCCCAAAAATCAATCAGCCATTGAAAACCCTATGAACAGCAGAGAAACACTGACAATAGTGTTTCCCCTATTGTACAGAGGGTCGCTCTGAGTCGGATACCGACTCGATGGTACCCAACAACAACAACATTTAGGAAGAGCCTATTTTTAATGGTTCCAATATCCATTACCTGATGTGAACCGGCTTTCTCAAGTTGAGAATTTGTCCCTATTCATTCCAAACTTGTAGAAATTGGAAGAATGTAATGTTTTAAATGTTTTCTCCCTTGCAATTGTAAAATGGCTGAAAATAATTCTGACATTATTGCAAAATGGGTAACAAGGAGATTTGTGTTCCAGATATCATTGATTGTAAAATTTTAGGTAAAGAATATGGCTTTTCAGTGAATTTCCCCAAAGGATTTATAAAGCCTTGCCTCACCTCTGCATATCATTTTTGCTCTGACTAAAGGGCACTGGACAATCGCAAGGGCCACCTTAGAGGCTCCCAATGCTTCCAGCTTTAATATTCTGTGCTGGATCCACAGAACTCTTTTACAGATGCTCAGCATTCAATCCTGAAGGCTCCACTTCATCATCAGGTAATTAGTATTTTCATTAACTTGCTTATTGTCAAGGAAAATGAGCCTTGATCATCTAATTTTTCCTCAATGAGTTGAATATTGTAATATATCTATAATTAATGTGCTTTATGCCACAAACGTGTAATGGAGTGGAAATCTGAGGCTGCTCCCAGCAGTCACTGTCAGTAAATGTTTGATGAATAAACAGAGACTTTCTAATGGGAAATGGTGGCGACTTTTATAAGCAGACACAATAAAGACTTTATTAACATACTTAAGAAGCATTCTGGGAAATAGAATTGAATGCATTATTACTGTAGGCTCCTTTTGTGAAAAGTAAATTTTACTGTCCCCATAACAAATGTTTACTTGTTTGATGCAAGTTGTAGTATCAGTATTTTATGGCGTATTCTACCATTTAATACAATGAAGCTTAAATTAGCTATATAATCCTTATGGATTTGAGATGGTGGGGAAAAAAAGCAGCTACCTACAGTTCTGTGCAGTTTACATATCTGATTTACATGGAAAAGAAACACTGTACCTATTTCAGATTTTTAAGAGCCCAAAGATGAATTTAAAAGCATTTATGCTAGCTAATAGTAGAAGTAAATATGCTTTTAGTTTCACCTATAGAGTCTGATTTTAAATAATAGGTTAAAAACAAAAGGCAAATATATTAGGGTGTAAGTCTAATGTAGTATCTAGATACGTGTGCATTTTATTATATTAATATATTTTTCTTTGCATATGGAAACATATAGGGTTGGGGTTTAGCTCAGTTGGTAGAGCGTCACTCTGCACTCTCTGAGGCCCTAGGTTTGATCCCCAACACTGCAAAAGATGGGAGGAGGATGTGGAAGCCCATCCCTGAAACAATCCCAAAGTGATCAGCCATCAAAAACCCTATGAGGGTCACTATGAGTAGGACCTGACTTGATGACTCCTAATAACAACACGGAAACATATAGTGACATGACATAAGGATTACTCTTTCTTCATCATTTGTTAAACAGAATCAAAAGGGCAGAAGGGAGTCTTCATTGTTCTGTCTTCATTCTAAAGATGAGGCACCTTCTCTGGGAAGATTCTCCATGATTTTCCAATGGTTTTATAGCGAGAACATCGGCATGAGAATTTGGGCCCAGGTGACCATGCTTTTCTCATGAAGCACTCAGTAATAGGTCTGGATTTCTAAGTGGTCAACCTTTTCATTCTCGTCACTTGAACAACTGTTACAGCGTTGTCCATGGTACCAGGGGGATGGTAACCTGAATCTTACATGCACATACAAAAACCATTTCCAAGTCTGCCCTAGTTTAGTCCAACCCTGGTTCTTAGCCTTCTGTAAAGATGAAAAGAAGAGAAAAAAAATTGTTAAAACAGCAACCTAAGGTAACATTCTAGCCATGACAAGCAGAGAGCCAATCTGCCCTTTGCATTGTCAAGACAAAGATCTCCGAAAATGAAAATCAGATCATTTCTCTCGCTGCTCAAATCCTCCAGTACCTTCCCTTTACTCTTAGTTTAAAGAATAGAAGTTTTTGTGGGGGGTGGGTATCTGAGAGGTTGAACACAGGGCTTCACCCATGCTAGGCAAGTGCTCTACTTTTGAGTTGCACCCCAAGTCCATCTTTTTATTGCTTTAGACAAGGTCTCACTAAATTGCTCAAGCTGTCTCTGGCTTTCCCATTTGCAATCCCCTGTTTCAGCCTCCAGAGGCACTGAATTACAAGCTTGTGTCATGTTGCCCAATGAGAACAAACATTTTATAAAGATTAAGCACACACACACACACACACACACACACACACACACACACACACAGAAGAGAAAGGAAAGGAAAAACATCAAGATATTATCCATGGCTAAATATGACTTATTATATGTTAATTAAAATTCTTACTTTAATTTTTTTCTTTTTATTTATTTATTTATTTGGCTTTTTTGGCTATTTTGTTCTGTAAAGTGTTTAAGGAGATGGAAGTGTAAGCGATACTGATTGGTACCTGCATAATGGATTTATCAACTGACTTATTACTCTGTACTCCACTAACATGTATAAATAAAATACTACTAATAAAAAACTTCCATAGGTCAAACACTAGCCAAGTCAATGAAGAGTTAAACTCTATTTTCTGCATTTCCTCTTAAATGCCACCTATGGGTTGATGGAAGCATTAGCAATAATTGATGGAAAGCACCTCGTATAGGATCCAACATAGAATCACTTCTTAATAAGTTATAATGTGTTGTTCATTTTCCTCCTTTTTTGTGTATTTCCTTCTATTCCTCTTTTTGTATTTTACAAGCAAGTAGAGACTACTAATGTAACAACTTCAAAAACTTAATTAGAAAATAAGCATTTAAAACATTAGAGGTAAATCAGATATTGAACAAAATAAAAAGAAGATGGTCAATGCCTGAAGAATTTTTTTTAATCTTGTGAATAGTTGTGGGTGGGAGATCAAATTATTGAGTCATCACCTGGAGTTTTAAGCATCAAGATAAAGGTAAAATAAATAAACAAATAAAAATAAGATGAAGAAATAAAGTATTTTTGAATATTTGCTAGAGATGCAATTTTTGCCTTCCAAAAAGAGATCTGTATCAGAAAGTGCACTGATTTTTGTTCATTAACTGAATTATAGGAATTAATATTCATGTTGTTAGGTGCCATTGAGTTGAGTCTAACTCATAATGACACTATGTACAATAGAATGAAATACTCCCCAACACTGTGCCATGCCAACCTGGCACTATGTCAGTGCTTCTCTGCTATTCATAGGGCTTTCAATGGCTGATTATTTTTGAGATTGTTTTGGGAGTAAGCTGCTAGGTCCTTCTCCCATTTTTGTGGTGTTAGGGATCGAATCCAGGGCCTCAAAGAGGACAGATCAGCAATCTACCAACTGTGATAAATCCCAGCCCCACTTTTAATATTAGTCTACTTGAAGTGTTCACCTCTTTGTAAGTACCCTACAAGCATACAGAAAGCATTTTATATTCATATAGTTATGCACCCCCACATGTCCTTCAGTTTGCCATACTATGGGGGTTTGTGTGTTGCTGTTGTGCTGAGAGCTATGCTACCAGTATTACAGATACCAGCAGCGTCACCCATGGTGGACAGGTTTCAACAGACCTTCCACACTAGACAGACTAGGAAGTAGGACCTGGCAGCCCACTCCTGAAACAATTAGCCATTGAAAACCCTATGACTAGAAGAGAAACACTGTCAAATATAGTGCCATAAAATGAGCCCCCCAGGTTGGAAGGCACTCAAAAGATGACTGGGGAGACATTGCCTCCTCAGAGTAGAGTTTACCTTAATGACAGAAATGGAGTAAAGTCCCATGGGCATACATTTGCTGATGTGGCATGACTCAAAATGAGGAGGAACAACAGGACACATCCATAAATAATTGGAACATAGAATGTATGTAGTGTGAATCTAGGAAAATTGTAAATCATCAAAAGAGAAATGGAGGACATAAACATTGATATTCTAGGCATCAATTAACTAAAAGGACTGGCATGGGCCATTTTGAATCAGATAATCACATGGCCTACAATGCTGGGAATGATAAAGAGAAATGGGGTTGCATTCATAATCAAAAAAGAAATCTCAGGCTCTGTCCTGTATTACAATACTGTGAGTGACAGAATAATATCCATATGCGTAGATGGTAGGCCAGTTAATATGATTGCTATTCAAATTTATACATCTACTACTAAGGTTATAAATGAAAACAGGGAATATTTTTACCAGCTGCTGCAATCTGAAATTGATCAAAAGTGCAATCAGTATGTACTGATAATTACTGATGACTGGAATACAAAAGTTAGCAATAAAGAAGGCGGCTCAGGAGTTGAAAAATACAGGCTTGGTGACAGAAACAATACTGGAGATCATATGATAGAATTTTGACAGATCAATGACATTTTTCATTGCAAATACATTTTTCACCAACATAAATGGTGACTATACACATGGAATTCACCAGATGGAACATACAAGAACCAAATCATCTACATTTGTGGAAAGACACAATGGAAAAGCTGAATGTCAACTGTCAGAACAAGATCAGGTGCTGATTGTGGATCAGACCATCAACTCCTCATACACAGGTCCAATCTGAAATTGAAAAAAATTAGAACAAGTGTATGAGAGCCAAAGTATGACCTTGAGTATATCCCACCAGAGTTCAGTTACCACCTCAAGGTTTTTCTGCATTACACACAAATGATAGAAAACCAAACAAGTTGTGCCGTGACATCAAAGACATCATTCATGAAAAAAGCAAAAGGTTATTAAAAAGGCAGGAAAAAAAAGACAAAATTATGTGTCAAAAAAGACTCTGAAGCTGACCCCTGAACATCAAGCAGTTAAAGTAAAAGGAAGACATGATGAAGCTAAGGAACTAAAAAGAAGATTCCAAGGGGCAGCTCAAGAAGATACAATCAAATATTATAATGACATGTACAAAGAGTTGGAGATAGAAAACTAAAAGGGAAGAACATGCTGTTTTTCTCATGTGTAAGGAATTGAAGAAAAATGTCAAGCCTTGAGTGGCAATAGTGAAGGATTCTACAGGGAAAACATTAAATGATGCAGGAAACATCAAAAGAAGATAGAAGGAACACATAGAGTCATTATATCAAAAACAATTGGTGGATGACCAACCATTTCAATAGATTGCATGTGATTGGAACCAATGGTACTGAAGGACGAAGTGGAAGCTGCCTTGAAGGAATTGGCAAAACACAAGGCTGCAGGAAATGATTGAATGCCAATAGAGATATTTCAACAAACAGATGCAGCACTGGAGGTAATCAATTGTTTATGTCAAGAGATTTGGAAAACAGCTACCTGGCCAACTGACAGGAAGAGATCCATACTTATGCCTATTCCCAAGAAAAAGGATCCAGTAGAATGTGGAAACTATCAAACAATATCATTAATATCACACACAAGTAAAATTTTGCTAAAAATCATTCAGTGAATGCAGCACTATATAGACAGAAAATTGCCAGAAAATCAAGGCAAATTCAGAAGAGGGCATGGAACTAGGCACATCATTGCTGATGCCAGATAGATATTAGCCAAAAGCAGAGAATATCAGAAAGATGCCTATATTTTATAGACAATGCAGAGGCATCTGACTGTGTGGATTGTAACAAATTATGGATAACATTGTGAAGAATAGGATTACCAGTGCAGTTATTTTTAGTCATGAGGAATCTGTACATGGTCCTGGAGGCAGTCATTCGAACATAAGGAATAAGGAAACAGTGCCTGGTTTAAAGTCAAGAAAGGTGTGCATCAGGGTTGTATCCTTTCACCATACCTCTTCAGTCTCTATGCTGAGAAAATAGTATGAGAATCTGGGTTTATGACAAAGGTGGCACCATGATTGGAGGAAGACTCATTAGCAACCTGAATTATGCAGATGACACAACTGTGCTTGCTGAAAGTGAAGAAGATTTTAAGCATTTACTGATGAAGATCAAAAAACACAGCCTTCAGTATGGATTGTGCATCATCATCAACAAAAGAAAAATCTTTACAACTAGGTCTTTACACAAGTTCATGATAAATGGAAAAAAGATGGAGGTTGTCCACCATTTTGCATTACTTGGTTCTAGAATCAACACCCATGCAAGCAGCAGTGAAGAAATCAAAATATGCATTGCATTGGAAAAAGCTGTTGCTTTTTTAAAAGACCTCTGTCATGTGTTAAAAAGCTGTCACATTGAAGATGAAGGTGTACCTTACTCAGGCCATGGTATTTTTAGTCACATCATATGGTTATGAAAGCTGGACACTGAATGAGGGCGACAGGAGAAGAACTGATGCTTTTGAATTACGGTGCTGGAGATGAATATTCAATATACCATGAACTGCCGAAAGAACCAAGAGATCTGTCCTAAAAGAAATGCAGCTAGAGTGCTCCTTGGAAGCAAGGATGTCTAGACTGCATGTGATGTATTTTGGACATCTTATTAGGGGGGACCAAGGACCAATCCTGGAGAAGGACATCATGTTTGGGAGAGTGGCAGGTCAACAAAAAAGGGAAAACCCTCAACTAGATGGATTGACACAGTCTGTAACAATGGGCTTAAACTTAAAAAGATCATGTGCCTGGCATAGAATTGGGGAGTGTTTCATTCTGTTGTATATAGGGTCACTATGAGTTGGACCTGACTTGAGGGCACCTAACAACAATAACAACAATATATATGGACAAAGCAATCACTAATTGTCCTCTTCTCCTTGGTTCAGTGCAACAATACACTTCTTAAATGTTAAATAAAAACATTGAAACCAAATGAATTAAACTTCTAAAGAATATAGGTTAATGACCCACCATGAGTATATATAAGCAGATCATAATATCTTTATAAATGGAAATGTCATAGTGATCCTCATATGACATGTGACTCATTTCCTTGCTAAAATATTTATGAATGATTGTTCCAGATTCTACTTGATTGCATTTTTCTCCTCTTCCTCCTCTCCTCCTCCTTCTTCTTCCTTTTCATCATCTTGTTCTCTTCTTTTTTTTTTTTTCCCTAAAGACGTGGTCTCACTATGTAGCCCAGGCTGGCCTCAAACTCTTGATCCTCCTGCCTCTGCCTCCTGAGTGCTGGGATTGTAGGTGTGCACCACCGCATCCAGCCTGATTGTATTTTAACCTTTTACATTTAAACAACAGACTAACAGAATTCTTCAAGAGAATATTACTGAGGAGAATCACATTTTAAAATATAAAATTCATAGAAACTTTAAGAAATATCTCAAACAATAATGCAGGAAATGCTATTCCTTATTTTGTTGGATGAAAACAGAGGGGAAAGCTAAGTGGGCAAAAAACCCATGTGAATCCATCTGCGTCCTAAGGCACACTGACACTTCCCTAATGGACTGCAGTGCACATAAAAGTAATTAATCATGTGGAGGAGGCATCTCCAAGGTTAGGACTGAGGTCTCTGGTTTTTAATGGAAATGTTCCACGCCTGAGCTAAAAGAACAACTTCCCTAGCTCAAGCATTAGGGCATCTGTCATACTTAACTCAGAATAGTTCAGGAGTTCAGTAAAATATCAGATAGAGTTCAGCACTTTTATTTCTCAGGGTATTAAAACTATATATAATAAAGGAAAAAAAGGGCTCGTGATGAACTACTCAACATCATGGGTGGAACATCAAAGAGTTTATACTTAGAATTTCTGAAACCTCAGGAAAAAATATTCTCCTATTATAGCTATTTCTTTTTGTAGGTTTTTTAAAGCTGTTGTTTTATGTGTGCTTCTGAAGACACTGAAGTAAACTATAAGCAAATGCTTGAGGTAAAACAGGCTCAGCCATAAAAAGGGAATCTTAAATACATCTTATTGCTTAATTTAATAAACTAGGTTCATGTACTCATTTATTTTTGGCTCCCGGAGAAAGTGTAGACAGGGAAAAGTAGAATATTTGAGAGAGCAACTAATTATTAATTGTATGACTCCTTCCTTTGTGGCTATCTATGGAAAAATACATCTGTTCAAGCAGTGGGTGGTGGTAGGGAGTATGGCTTTCCAGTGATCAGTGGCAAGTATAGTAGAATGGATTTCTGGGAAAAAAATGCTAAGTACTTGGGGGGTGAAATGCACAAATTAAAAACTGGATTTCCTTGGTCAATTGACACTGTCATCATCCAATAATAAGTTTAATTCTTTCAATCTATTGATACACTGATTCCTGTGAGTGGTTAATACACTTGTACTTGGAGAATTTTATTCAATAAGCAGGATTCTTTGCAGAAGAAGCCAAATTTAGGATGGCAGTGGGTAAATGATGAGTTGATAGCAGTATAGGTCTTCAGGAGAGGAGTGTGAGCAAAGTCCTTAGCCAGGAGGTTACAACATGGGACGGTTACTATGCTGTGGATTTTTCAAGTCTATGATCTGGATTTCATACTCCTACCTCATTGTTAGCCTGCAGCCATAGCCCTGTGGCATCCGATCCTGTCAGATCTCGGAAGCTAAGCAGGGTCGGGCCTGGTTAGTACCTGGATGGGAGACTGCCTGGGAACACCAGAAGCTGTAGGCTTGGGAGAAAGGACCTGACAACCCCCTCCCAAAAATCAATCTGCCATTGAAAACCCTATGCACAGCAGAGAAGCACTGACATTAGTGTTTCCCCTGTGGTACAGAGGGTCGCTATGAGTCAGATACTGACTCAACGGCACCTAACAACAACAACAACAACAACCTCATTTTTCTCTTGTGAGCACCCTATGACTAGAAGACAATATTAAAGCTTTCAGGCCTGATCTACCTGGAGTTGGCTGGCTGATTTATTGATGTCTTTCTCTCCTAGGCAAGATGGGGTGATTCTTCCCTCATCCTCCTAACCTGGAGAAGTAGACACTGTGACCGAAGATCAGAGTGTGTCTAGTGTCACTGAAGTGGTCACTCTAGCTTCCTAAGAAGCTTCTTTGCCAGAATGTTCTGGATGCTTGGGGCTGGAGCATTTTTCTTTTCTTTATGGATGACTGTCTGATGTGGACCCTGTCCTCTGTGGTTTGAGATTATTGATGATTATCATGGGAGGGGAGAGTGTTTCCTAGAATCAAATGCACACAGAGACCATCATGTGATTCAGATACACTTTGATTTGTAGAACTAGAAAGTCCCAAAGTGCAAGTATGAGGAAGGTAGGAGGGGGTGATCAATCCTTCCATCCAATAATCAGTTGTGTTACTATGGTGCCGTGACTCACTATATGGCCAGATCCTTTGCTTGGTGGAGATTACATATTAATGTCTTGTGAGAGCTGGAGGGATGTGATTGAATGATCACGGAAGAAACATGAGAGGATTTGCCTGGACTTGAAAAGCCTGGCTCTTTGAAATACTTTGAGTTTTCCAAAGTGGCAATTAGCTGAGATAAAAATGCAAATCAAAGACAAACTTTCTCAATCTTTTAAAATATAAATTCATAACTCAGTTTCCCAGCCCATCTTTTAGGTGCCCCCACCTCCACTTCCCTCATAACAGCAATGATAAGTTTTTAGTCTTCAGTTTACTTACTATTTTAGGAGGATGGCTTTTGAAAGAAATTCAATTATTTTAAATAATTATTTTAAAAAGCAATTATTTTAAATACATATATCTAAAACGTTTTGAAGAGCAATTTGACATGCAAAGTCTACACTTTTTGAAATTTTATATAGTTTTACTAGCTCAAAGACTAAAGTCAAGCAGATACTGGAAGCAAATGTCTTTGTATCATAATAATTTTACATCCTTGTACAAGTTTTTCTCTTTGAATCTCTTTCCCCTTGCATGTAAAATAGGGTGATAATAGAGCCCACTTCTTAGGGTTGTTATAGGAATAAAAAAGATGGTAATTCTCAACTATTTGGTATACTGTCAGGTCCCTGAGAACATTTCACCAAATATTACCTATCTTTATGATTGTTACTATCATTATTATTTCTATTTCTAGTTTTTTATTTCTTTATTTTGTCTTCTATGCTAGAATTTTATGATTTTGGTTCATCATTTATCTCAATGGAATTGAAATAGACATATCATCTTGTCTAGTTTTTATCTGTAAGATTTGCTGTGACTCACACTGTCTCACAAATTTTTGCTCTGCTACTCACAAATCATTCAAGTAACTGAACTGTCACACACATTGACATTGTAATTTGGATATCTTACTCATTTTTTCTTGTTTCCATCCCAATCCTTAATTTTTAAAGTTTTTGTTTCTCCAATACATCTTTTGATTGAGAGTTTGTTTTCTATCAGAGTTTTATGGGATCTATAATGAATATTTAATTGTTTCACCCTTATTTCATCTGAATTCTATTAATTAAGCTTGTATATGTCTTCCTTTTCCCTTGTGTTCCTGAAGCCCTCTTTTAACTTGTAGCTACTTTCCATTAAAAACAAAACCCAATCTTCAGTTTCCTCTTCTTTCTCATTCCCCTTTCTTCTGCCTGCTTTTTCTCTGGGTCCAAAGTAAAGCAGCGAAAGCCCTTTGCCTCCTTGCACTGCCAGGCTGTGTTGGGGCCCCGAGTCATGACAGAGTAGGTTGCCAGAGATTTGTTCTACACAGCGATATTCCTTGTAATCCGGTCACATTCTGCAAGCACACTGGGTACATTCTCTGCCCTCCTTGGACACATAATTACTTCCCCTTGTGTAGCAGAGCTTCCTGTAGGACAATCAGATAGCCTCAGCTTTCTAAAGTCAGACAATGAAGCATGCCTGCCGGCATCCTCCTTCCAAGAGGCTATTATCCTTGTAGGAAAGGTTTAACAGCCTGAGCGTCAGCTTTACAATGCCAGGTTCAAATTCTGACTTGGCCATTTGTCCTCATGTAATGTCTGAGTAATGCTTGTGTGGCTGCACATTCAGCAAGGGGCGTGTTGCTAACCATGAACAATTCTACTCCATTTCAAATGATCTCAGAGCCTGGGAAAACATCTATATCATCTTTACTTCATGGACACAGTAGCTGCTTTTTTCCCCTATGAAATAATATTCCACACACCTCAGAACTTTATCAATTTTTTGTTGGTGTTGTTATGCTCAGGACTGAACCCAGGACCTCATGCATGCTAAGTATGTGCTCTGCCACTGACCTATATCCCCAGCACCTAAGAACTTTGTTTTTGGAGAAATCCTTTGACTTTTATCCCGAATTTTCTTCTGTTCAAAAATGAAGGAAATGTCATTTTTGCCAGTTTCTAAATAGAGCTTGGAGTGGGGTGTGGATCCCTTATATATTTCTAAGGGTAACAGGAAGTAGGACCAGGAAACTGTCTTGCAGCTGTCATGAACTGTGGATTGATGTCATGTTTGTAGCATGCCTCCATTTTCTCCTTGAAATAAATAAGTTGCATGAGATCATGTAAGACAAGGTGAGATGTGAATTTGGTCCATGTGTGGTCCTTCCTCCACCTCATGCAGCTCCTGACATGCTGTCAGGGAGAATAGCCCAAGCTTCTTGGGATACAGTTTCTTACTCTTCAGGTCTCCCAATTTTGGTCTAAGCAGGAGCCAGGCAGCAACTCACTTACCCATGGAAAGCACCCTGAGTCAGGGATTCTTCCACTCTGAGCCTTGCCCTTTCTAAAGACCAGAACTACTTTTATTTGCATTTTAGCCTTTATGTTAATTAATGGGAATTAATATGTGTGTAAGAACTTCAGAAATTTCCCAAAGGCTCATTATAAATTTAGTGTAAAAGGAGCAGTGGACATTTTTTTTAAAGATAGGGCTTTCATTAAATTTTTAGGTTATTAATAAAAACATTTTGACTAGAGCTAGTTCAGTGTAAATCTTGAGTTGAAGTTATCAGTTAATGTACTTCAGTTAAATATTCAATTGATCCCTACAAGGGAACTCACATGCTCTGTGTGTGTGTGTGTGTGTGTGTGTGTGTGTGTGTGTGTGTGTAGGTTTAGGGGGAGACAGGTTGGCAATAAGAAATACTGAATGCTCCCATTGAAGTACATAATCATAATTCCCTTTCATTAGGAAAAAAAGTTCACAATTTAATCATTTGTATTATTCAACCTCCTAAAATCTCTGCTGTCAAAGGATGTAGCAGAGAAAAACTGAATTTAGTGTATGTTAAAAAAGAATCGAGTATCTGCTTATTTGGGAATTTATATCTGTTGATTCATTTATGGTCACCAGCCAGGTAGCCTGATCAATGATAATGGGAAAGCTTTATGAGGAATGTTGCACTCACCAACTCCACAATTTCCACAGAGAATAAGTACCCAAAAGTAAATCTTAGTACAAACATAAAGATGGCTTAACTTATGCTCTCTAACTGACTTTAAATACAGGCATACCCTGGCCAGGGCCCTGTGGGCACTACCCTGGCTTAACATTACTGTACTTAGGGCTGAAAGGACCTCAAGGGCACCAAGCTCCCTTTGCACATGGGTCCTTCCTTCATCTATACTTCAAAAGTATATGGTTTTGCCCGATATGCTTGTATACCCAAGGAACAGGGGTTCGCTAGGGAGCCTATCTTTTCATTAGACTATACAGAAATGTAGGTCCTAGTTGGAGCACATTTCCCCTTGAGGTGAAATCTCTCCCTCAGCTTCTACTTGTGTATCCCAGCCCTGCTGCTCAAAAGAGTTCTAAAGTTACAGTTATTATATAACACTTTTAAAATAAAGGGAACTGGTATCTTGACTCTGAAATTATCCATCTTCCTGGAATAGACAGCTCCAGTTGGATTATCCATCCTTTATTATAGGCTCTAACATTTGAAGTTCTCACCATCTACACTGTCTCATCTCTGCAAACCCTCCAGGCTGACAATATATTACCAATATGTGATTCCCAAAAGTGAATGCCCTGATCCAAGGGATGACAAAGTAACCTAGGACTATTCTCAGCCTGTATCTGGATCCTGCACTCCAACTATTACAGCTAAAAATCAAGACCTTGACTGCCTCGTAGACAGGAACTGGCCTACAAGGTGGAATAGTAAGCGAGTTTGTGTGAACCTTCCCTCGCCACCAGGACACACTTCACAAACCACTGGGAAGTCAGCATCCCCTCTGTTTGCAGGTAGATGATTCTCTGAACCTTACTAGATTTCCATCTGCCCTTCTTATTTTAAACAGCATCTTTCTACCTTCAACTTTGATGTCACTCCTGCCACCTGAGATTACCCAAGTACTCTTTGTCCCTAAGAGGCCCAGTAGTCCCTTCTAGTCCTATGTCACAAGCGGACTTAAAAACCATGTTTTCTACTCTTCAGGCAAGTTAACTGCCAAAGACACTAAATAGGACAGATCCTTACAGCAGCCTTACCAACTCTTCAGTGTATCTTCCTCATCACCCCAATTCTGACTCTGCACGATCACAACCACCACATCTATATGGAAACTACATGCAGTTTATGTTTGCCATTATAAAATAAATATGTTCAACACTTAGTCATTCTTTTTTCAACAGGTATAAATTGAACCTCTTTTGGACATTACGCATTGTATTAGGTGCTGGGAATACTAAGCAGATCAAAATGGACAAAGTCCCTGTTCTTGTGGAGTTGACATCGTGAGGAACAAAGTAAACAAATAAGACAATTATGTTTGGGACTGGGGCTATGAAGGAAAGAATCAGAGTGATGAAATAGGGTATTCTAGATGGAACCTACTTTATACGGAGCAGACAGGAGTGGCGTCCTTTGGAGTGATTGAAAGATGGGGCCTGGAAGGTAAGAAGGAGCAGCAATGAAGACTATCTGGGGAGAAGATTCCATGAAGAAAGAACAGCTAAGGCCTTGTAGGCAGAATGGGATTTGTGTCATCTAGACTGACAAAACCCCAGTGGGACTGGAGAAGAATGTGCCAAAGAGGAATAAAGTCATAATGGGAACCTGAAGAACAGGACACAGTCTAATCCCTCAGGGTCTTACATGAGTGCCTGGGAGAAATGGGGCTTTCCCATGAAATGCAATGGGCAGTTGTGGAGACATCTCACATAGGGGAGCAACATGATCTAGTCTGCCTTTTTGAAGGACTCTTGGGTGTAGGAGGAATGGATTGGTGATGAGAGAAAACAGAAGAAGGAAGATCATAGAACTCTGATGAGATCTAGACATGACAAGAAAGGGCTTGGATCAGGTGGCAACAGGAGAGATGAGAGAACTGATTTAACAGATAGTTTGGAAATGTGTCTAGCTTAAAGATTAGATGTGTAGGGAGAAGAAAAAGGAGAATAAGTGTGGCTTTAAACAGGTGGAGGAAGGGCCATGGTGTGTGATGTGTAGTCACTGCAGCTAGAGAGTTCTCATGCAACTTTATGTCACAAAGCTTAGGCTCCCTGTTTCTTTTGACCAACCCTCTCTTCCTGAAAGATACTAAACACATAAACCATTTGATTTAGAGCCTATTCAATCTTATCAGTCTTTATGTTCTTAAATCTCCCTTTTCTCCTGTTTTGAAATTTTTTGTTTTCTCATACATCTCTTTTGTTTTTGTTGGGTGCCATCGAGTAGGATCGACTCATAGAAACACTCTGTAGAACAGAATGAAACACTACCCAACACTGTGCCTTGCACACAAGCTTTATGTTTGAGCCAAATGTTGCAGCCACCATGTTTCTTCTCATTTTGAATCATGCCACATAAGCAAAAGGAAGTCCCAGGAGGTTTACCCCATTCTCATCATTAAGATCAACTCTACTTTGGGGAAGCAACTCTTCCTCAGTCATTTCTTGCATGTCTTCCATTCTGGGGGACTTATACTCTAGCGCTATACTTGACAGTGCTTTTCTGCTATTCATAGGTTTTAAATGGCTAATTTTTTGGGGAGTGGGCTGCCAGGTCCTTCTCCCTAGTCTATCTTACTCTGGAAGCTCACCTGAAACCTGTCCACCATGGGTGGCCTTGCTGGTATCTGAAATACCAGATGCATAGCTTTCAGTATCACAGCCACACACAAACGTCCACAACCCAACAAGCTGACAGACATGTGGCAGACAAGTCTCTTAGTTTTCATAAATGACTCCACGATTAAGTACACAGGAAACTTTAACCACCTCATTCACAATTCTATTGGATTTGGGGAAGTAAACTTATTTCAGTTCATCTAAGTTCTTCAAACATTAATTCACTATCTCTTCTTATGCTTTGGATCTTCAATCAACTCTTTACAGTTTAGAATTCAGTTTCCTCAATGAAGAAAAGGATAAATTGAACTGAAAAATAGCTTGGTAACAAATTTTCTCAATAGAGAAAAATGGTAACAATTTGAGGAACAGTTTGGCTCTTTCTTTGATGTTTGCTGACATCTTAACATGTTGGAGCAGCAGGCACATAGTTTTCCTTTCCCCATTCTCTCTAGCCTATTTAGGTGATCCTGAACATTCAGAAAACTTTATATTGCTTTGGCTCACAACATTTCTGACTCAAACCTCACAGACTGGTGTCTATTTTCTGTACTTTTTTCTTGGTTACAAATTCTCTCTGGCTGATTTGGTATATTAAAAAGTCTGAGCTCATGAGGGAGATAATTTTCTATCTATTTTGGGCACTTTGACCTTCAATCTCATTTCCTTCTCACTTAAATTAGCTTCACTTGCATAGTCAGAATAATATATATTTTAAAGGCTTTCATTCCCTTTAAGAATCATATTCTTTTAAAGAGTCTTTCTTGACTATTTTCATGGGAGACAGAATGGTGCAGAGGAAAGAACATATACTCTACGGTCTGCAGAATCTGTGGCCAAATTTTAGTCTGCCTGGTGCAAAAGAGATAATCCATAAATATCTACTGAATAAATGAATGAGTGAATGAATTTTGACTGCAAGGAAGTAATTTAAAGTCACTGAGCCTCGCTTTTCTCATTAGTAAAGTGGTGACAAAAATATCTATCCCCAGAAGGCTGTTGTTAGAAGTAAATGTGCTGTAACATTTGTGGGAGCACTTGGAATAAGTGTCCTTTGTTTTAGCCTTATATCTCTTTTGGATCTATCCCAAGACTGATATAAACTTGTAGGACCGACTGTCCCGATGGTTGGTTCTCTTAAAATTTTTAAACTTTTATTTTTATTAAATTTATCTATGCACATGACACACAGATTTATAAGTTTTGTTAATTATCAACTGCTGTTAGACTTTTCCCCCACCACCCCAACTTCCCTTTCTTCAGAGATTACCACTTCAACATTTTAAGGCAATTTTCTGTTGGTAATTACCTTCATATTTCTAAATAATATTCTTACATTACTGATTCTTGATTTTTCCAGTTTCAGGTATTTTGTATTGGCTTGGTTTATGGAAATGCCTAGAATTTTTTTCCTTTTTTGTCTCCAATGTACACAAGTGCCCACTTTCTGTGCACCACCTTCCTGATAGAGTTATCTTAAATTTTGATGAGATCAGTCTTCAGCATGGAAAACATTAATTCTGTGTGCATTTTGTGCTAAGCCATGGGATAAATGGTGGCTGCCTTTCTTTTCTTTCCCATTTTTAAAAAGTTATTTCTGGTAATTAGAATTGTTTGTTTCCTTAGTTTTCTATGTTCTTTTCACAGATTCACTCCCAGTTATCTAACCCTCTTCTCAATGCTTTCATTGACCTTAGGGAGCCAAAAATTTCATTTTATTCAAGTCTCCCCAAGAACCTCCAGCCAGGACATGCTGGTCTGTCTTGCAAACATCTCTTCATCCTCCGGGCTCCCTATACTCTCTGAGTTATAACTTCTCTTCCTGGTTTCTTTCTTTTCCTTTCTTTTCTCTTTTCCTTTCTTTCCTCTTCTCTTTCCTTTTGTTTTCTTTTTTCTTTCCTTTCATTTCCTTTCTCTTTTCTTTTCTTTTCTTCTTCTTTTAGTGTCCAGGATTGAACTCTGGACCTTGTGCATGCTAGGCAGGTGGTCTACTACCGAGCTACATCTCCAGCCCTTATGATTCTGATTTTTATCTTTCTAATTACAGCCTTGATTCACTGTAGCCAATATTCTAATAGTTTCCTGAGAAAGCATCTGAGGAGATAAAATTTTGGAGACATTCCATGTTTTAAAATGCCTTTCTTCCATTTCACACTTTATTGATGGCTTGGCTTTATTCAGTCTTACAGGATGGAAAACAATCTCCTTCAGGAATTTCTCTCAAGAGGGAAAAATATAGATGGTTGGTCACATCCAAAGATCAGGTTAAGTTTCTCAAAAGCAGCACTGGGGACCAGAATTCAATGCGGTTTTAAATGCTTTCAGTTTCTGTAGTTTTAGTTGGTTATTAGGAGAGATTAAGAATGAAGGTATCTATTTGACACAATAGTTTTACCTGAAAGTCTCTTTATTTGTTTCTTTATATAAAGAAAAAAGATGTTTCCCAGATAAAAAGGACCAGCACCAGGGAAGGAGAATAACAAGGATTCCAATTTCGCCCTCGCTAAGCTGGTACACATGAGTCATCTGAAATGATTCAAGCTAGAGTTTTGATACATGGGAGTTGTATTAAAGCATGAGCAAACTTGGATGCCTAAGACCCAAGACATAAGAAGCATTGGCTGACTGGAGCTTTGGCTGAGAGGAAAGATGGCTTCCAAGAAAGATATGAATTCCTTCAGCACTGGACACCAACAGCCACAGCACGGAAGGTGTGGGCAGCAGAATCAGAACCTTTGGATGACAGAACTCTTCATCATGGAGCTCCTGGTGGCCTCATCGCACAGTTGCTCTTTTGGTTATCTGTAACTTCAAGATGACCAAAATAGTAGGTACATCTTGGCAATAGAAAGAATTCCTGGAATGCAGATGAAAGACCCCTTTGGGAATTCCCAGAGCTAATTCAAAGGACTGGGAAGAGTGGAAAGTCTTGAGGAACTGTTGGGAAAAGAGCCATAAGCATTCTATACTGTTGCTATTGGTGTAAGTCTTCAGTCTCATCTATTCTGCATGATTTCCCAGAGGTGTTTTTGACCCTTGTTGTGAGTCTGTTATGCTGACAGATGATCTGCATTAACATTCCAGGTCATGTTTACTTTTTAGCAGAGAATTTCTAAGAGATGTTTTGATTCAAAGGGATGAAGTTTTAGTAACAGAAATTCAGATCTGGCAAAAAGTATGCCCTAGCAGAATATGGGGCTGGGATTTAGCTCAGTGGGTAGAGAGCTGCGCTGCAGCCTCTGAGGCCCCAAGTTCAATTCCCAGCACTGCAAAAATGGGAGAAGGGCCTGGCAATCCACTCCCAAGGCAATCCCGAAGCACTCAGCCATTGAAAACCCTATGAGGGTCGCTATGAGTCGGATACCGACTCGACGGCACCTAACAACAACAACAAGCAGAGTATGATTTCCCTGTGTGGCTCATATTTCTCACAGTTGGTATTCCATCTCTACTTGCCATATAGCCTCTTTGTCTCCCCACCCATCTCATTCTCTTTATTGAGGTCACTGAATTGTTTTTTGACACACCAGTTGATATAGGATTTTATAGATGCACTTTTAAGACATAGAGACTCATTCCCTTTATACTGTTTAAAGAGGTACAAAGTAACATAATAACCAGATTGACTTCACATTTCAGGTGTTTAACAAATGTTATAAGCTAGAGTTTGTATCTCAAATGTATATTTATATAGTTGAGCACAGTAGAATGTGTCTTCAGGGTGCTATTGTAAACAAGCTGTCAAGCCTAACTGGGTTATCTTAGGGGGGAAAACAGTCCTTGTTGTATATGTCATTTATAAACCTCATAAGAAATATTCACTAATCAAATCAATTGGGCAATTTTAAAAGCATGAAGTACTTTGCTATCTATTAAGAAATCTTTGTCTATTTAGCACTGGGAAAGTTGTTTTAAAATCAAAACCAGTCAATTAATAAGTTATCTCAAATTCTTACAACCATTTGTACTTTCTTCCTGTCCTTTCTTTTCTTTTCTTCTTACCAAATTAAATTGATTTTTAGTCATTATATGATGTTGAGATTAAACACCAGACCTCTGGGTAAAGTTAATATATTCACCTTTGCAGTCTCATACTTTTAAACAATCTTATCCTAAATATCCCAAATTTCTACAATTAAATCTAAAGAAGTTTTATCTTATAGGAAAAGGACACGGCAATCCACTCCTGAAGCAATTATCCATTCAAAACCCTATGAAGGTTGCTATGAGTCGGCCCTGACTCGATAGCACCTAACAACAACAAGTTTTATCATGAAGATAGAGCACTAGAATACCTAATTTTTTATATATTAAATTTTAAAGTTTCTTTGTGAAGATTATTAATGGAATAGAGGATCAGCCTTAGCAGTCTTGGAGTTGGGAATAGAGGAGATCATAGATAGCCAAGGATATCTGGGAAGTCTCTCTGGAAGGAAGCCTTTCCGAACTTGACATTGGGGAATAAAAAGAAAGTCTATCAATGGAATCAAGCATGGAGGACACTCAGGAAAGAGCAGGGAAAAATCTTGGTATGCCCAAGAAAAAATGACCAAAGCAATTTAGAATAAAGAACATGTTTGTTAGAGGTTTAGAGAAGGACTTCCCACAGCAACTTCAGAAAGACCTTGTGGCAGGGGTATTGAACACCTCTGTATACCAGACACTGTTGTAGGCAAAGAAAGTATAAGGGAAAGTGTGGTGTGGAACAAATTATGACAGGCCTTTGGGTACAAGACAGAGATTTATTTGTCTAGGGTATATAGGAAAGGGTAAAATTCATGAGCATTTTGGGGAAAATCACCAACATGTATGATAAAAAAATCACTCTGTGCTGTTGCCTTAGGAATTAAGAAAAGATACAGGGGGAAAGATTCCTGTTGCATTAACTTCTATTCATTAATTCAACAGTACTTTTGGAACCCCCTTCTCTAGGTCTAGTGCCATGCTGGTACTGAGAAGGGATTCTGAGCTGCTGAAATGAATCCTAAGAAAGGCACAGGGACAACTCTTTTGAGAAGCCCATACTTTTTCTTAAGTGTGCATTATTGTCCTTTTCTTAAGTCTTTGTCGCTCTCTGTTCCTCCCTCTCTCCTTCCCTCTCTCTCTCTCTCTCTCTCTCTCCTGTTCCTTTTCTCTCAACTACATTAACTCTTTCCTAATAAGCTTCAACTTTGCTTAAATAGGTGGGGGCAAGGGTTGCCTCCCAGCATGCATTGTGCCATAATGGGGGTCTTTCTGGACCCTGGAGAGCTCAAGGCACAAAGGGTATGGGACCTCTCATGAGTGAACAGGAAGCTCTTCTGGCCCTCAAGTTGTCATTACGGACATTGGCGCTCTGTGAGCTACAGATTTGCAGAAAGTGCCAACTATTAATAGACAGTGGAAAACAGAGTTTACTGTAAGAGCCTGGCAAATATAGATTTGAGATATCATTACACTGCCAATTTCTCTTCAGCCTAGAAAAGCTTTGTTTGCCCTTTCTCATCCTCCTTTTTCTTGATCTTCTTACTGGGAGAGCAGAATAGATGACTGGGTACCCAGCAGATCCTAGGTCTACCTTCAAACATACATTGAGCATAAAATAAGAAATAGTCTCTGCTATTTCATGGCAAATTTTTCAGGTTCATTTATTTATTGGCTGACTTTTTAAATGATCAAATATTTCTTCTCCATGCCTGTTCCTTTTCCCACTCCAAGCAGCCCAGAGCACTTGGACTTATATTTATTTTCATGCATGATTTACAAGCTTTCTCTTTGGGAATTTTGAAGCTAGGTCTGTCACTAATAGAGAATCCTGAAGTCATGTCAGAAAAAGATATACCTTTGTTTAATGAGGCAATAAACTGGTTATGGAGTCTCCTTAGAACTTTTTTAAAAAGTTAAAAACTTTTAAAAAAGACTCCTATAGGCAAAATGATTTGAATGTTTTCCAAATTCCAAGTGTGTCTTTTTCAGTCTTTAATAATTATAGAGCTGCTACATTTTGTGATTATCCCAGTTGTAGACTCACTGAGAAACAGAGCAAAATCTTCTGAAAATATTGTCCACATTATGGTTCTTTTAGCATAAAAGATAAAATAGTTCAAATTTTAGACGATTTCATCTATAACCTGAAGAACTATTAGAGTGATCCTATACCTCCACATGGGAAAAACTTAAAATAAATTCACATATATTTTTCAAGGGTAATATTATGGAATTTAAATCACCCATGAATGCAGAGACATAGCATTATTGATTTTTAAGTGAACAATACATGTCAGTTTACCGTTTCTGTTGTAGTCATGAATTGCTTATCTAGAAAGAATGAGCCATTGTGGAATTATGACTTGAGACTTTAAAATATTTTTCTCCCTATGGATTTATTTTCTATTGTCTCAACTTTGCCCTCTACTTTGTTACAAAATATTGTTTTATTTTCTTCATAGACTTTCTTGCCCATAGGTATTTAAAAACATTGTGCTAATACAGTCTTTCTGTAGTTTACACTTTTAAAAATTTTAAACCTGAATTTTAGGACAATTGTTTCAGTTTTTAATTAGGAAATTCTATTTTTTATCCATTTATGTAAAGATGAAGGTTTTAGACTAAAGTTCTCCTTTCTTAATAATGCTCTGTGAAACCAGAATATAAGTTCACATTGTAAGTGTGGAAGTATCTCTATCAGAAAACAAAGATAAAATAAATGCATCAGAAATATGCTGTTATTGATATGAGGAATATTATTTGTTAAAGTAATATAGATGTATGAGTTGTTACATATGTCTGAATGTAGAACTGGATAAATATCTAAGAAGATAACATGACATTTAAATCTTATTTATTGATAAGTACTAATATTTCTGAAGAAATGCTATTTGAATAATAATTGTTCCTATTTATCACATGCTGAAAAAGTACCAGCAATTGAGAAGGATAATGGGGATACTGTAGTGAACAAAATGAAATTTCTGGGTGGAAAGGCTTAACATCTAGTAGGGAATAAGTCACCACAATACTGTGGGATAAATTCTATGATGGGCAAGGGCAGGAAAGTACATGGGAGTGAGGAATAGTTCAGTTGAGGGAACCAGCAGAAAACTTCTAAAGAACATAATGGTAAAGCTGATATAGTATGCAGCATTCTCAGATAACCTCCAGTGAGTAAAGGCATTGTATGGTTCCCTCCCCTTGAGCTGGACTCTAACTTGTTGCTATCCATAAAATATGGTGGACAATATGATATTGTTTCTGCGATTATATTACATTGTATGGCAAAGGTGTAGGGATTTTTGCATATGTAATTAAGACTTCTCATCAATTTATGTTAGTTAACCAATGAGAGATTGTCTTGGGTGAGCCTGACCTAATCAAGTGAATTCTTTGAATGAGACTAGAAGTCAGAGAGATTTGTGTCCTGGCTTTGATGAAGTAAGTGGCCATGGTGTAAGAGGGAGCTGAACTACAGTTACTAACATTTTTAGTAAAGTTCAAAAATTGTGCAATTACACAAACATAGCAGAGCTTCTTTATCACTCCTGTGAGAGCAGAAAACTGAGCCTATAAATACATACATACATATATACATATATATAGAGAGATAGATACTTTTATTTATTTATTTATTTATTTATTTATTTATTTATTTATCTATTTATTGGCAGTACTGGGAGTTGAACCCTGGGGCCTTGAGCTTGCATGCTTTTGCAAGTGCTGGACTACTGAGCTGAAAGCCCAGCCCTTTTTTTTTTTTTTTTTTTTTTACTTTTTGAGACAGGGTCTCTCTAAATTATGCAGATTGTCTCTGGTCTCGAACTTGCGATCCCCCTGTTTCCATGTCCTGAGTTGCTGGAATTACAGGCATGCACCACTGTGCCCAGCTAGCTGAGCCTGTATTTGCTTTAGGAGAACAGTTTGAAATTTCTGAGTGCTAGTGATAAACTGACAGTTTAGTTGGGATCCCCGAGTGGTCACCCAGTAATATAACTCCAAACCTTTGCCTTTTGACTGATAGCACTTCCTTTTCTGGTATGATTTGGACCATAGAGAGCTATGAGACAAAAACTAATAGAGGGCCATGATTTTCTGCTACAGAAAGACTACATTAAAGACTACAAAAATGACTATTCTGTGGCTTATTCGAATAGGCATTTATTTCCGCCTGTTTGCACTTGACTTTGGACAGGACATTCCATAGGCATCCTCTGAAGGGTGACTGATGTTACTGTAGTCACTATCAACATTGCCATTTTTTTAAAGGACTTAACCATCTCTCCCCTAAACTGAAATTTTCTCCCACTGTTCTGAACTTTTGGGTTCATCTATTTTCAAACCACCTTTTACATTGCCACCAGAATTCCCTATCTTAAACAGACATCGCCCCATGTTTAAAATCCTTTGTCATTTCCCAGCCATAAATAGGAGATGATAATTAAGAGCACAAGGTTTGGAGCAAGAGGGTGAGGCTGGACAACCTTGGCACAGTTATTCTATCTAAACCTTAGCTTTCTCCCCTCACACAGGGGTAATAATACCTACTGCAAAGGGTTACTATGAGGATCAGACATAACACAGGAAATGCTTAGTGGAGTCTTTTGCAGAATGTGGGCTTTCAAGAAAGGCTAGCTCTTAGCTATTTTTAAAAATAGGTATGATTGATTTAAAGCCAGTTTTCCTTTCAGAAAAAGGGAAAACATCAGAAGAGACAATTCATGTAATTTGCCTCTTCCTCCAATCCATCAAAACTTATTGTAATTCAATTGTAAAGCAACTGTAATTCACTACTTTTTTTTCCCCTCATGGTTCCAGGTTATTTCATATTCAATTGTGACTATAAGAAGAATATTCCGTTTTTAGAATCTGATTTTAGGGTGTTGACAGAAATGTCAACATAACATGGCCAAAGAGAAGTACATAAACAATCAGATCAAAGAGACTCAGCCAGAAGAGAATCATATTCAGAGCAAGAGAGAAAAAATGTTCAGAGGAAAATTAAAGAGGCTGACAACAAATTAAATATAGTCAGCAAAAACATTTTTATCTGGTGTGAAATGTTTTGTGGGTTCTGATTCTGTTTTTTGAAAACATGCACTCATATGAATATCTTTGCATTTGCTGGCCTTCTGCCTGGGACGTGCCCCAGCCTCTTCCACAATGCTGCTTGCTCTTTATTCACTTCACATCTGCTAACAGTGCCTTCTCTGATCACCCCAGCCTAAGAACTGGCTCCAATTACAATTCTTCTTGTTTTATCTACACTAGTTTTCTGCCTAGCACTGTTTATAGTACCAAATATCTGTATCATCTGCCTTCTCCACTAAACTACATACTGCCCAAGGGCAGGGTCTCCTGCTAGTCAGAGTTTCTCTGGTTCCTAGAATAGAGCCTGGAATATAGTGGGTATTCAGTTGTATTCAATACTTGTAGATGAGTAATTGGATAGTAAATTCAAAGTCCAAATCCTCAAGAAGAATTTGTTTTTTTCTTTCAGTGCTGGGGAATGAACCCAGGTTCTCCCAGGTAGCCTTTTGAGGTAGTCATGCTATATAGCTCAGACTAATCCCAAACTCATGATCCTCTTCCCCTCACCTCCTGAGTGCTAGACCAGATGTGCATCCACCCCACCTGGCTAAAGCATCAGTTATGTGTCAGACTAGATGCTTTTTCTAGTTTGGGGGACTAAATCCAGGGACTTCAATGTGCCAGATAAGCACTCTACAACTGAACTACATCCTCAACCCTTACAAAAAAAGTGTTTTAACGGCATTTGTCTACTTTGTTAATTTTTAAATAATTTGATTTTTCATATATTGAGACTTCTCCCTAAATTACTCCATTGTAAGAGAAAGCTACTTGGACACCATTTTCTCTGCTGATAATGTATATAATTTGTTTAGTGTAGTTAGTGGTACATAGTAAGGGGGTGTTAAGTACAAGTTATTATTATTATAAATATGATAAATTAAAAAGGCAGTTTCCACTAAAAAAAAACCCTTGCATTCTAATAGTCTAAGTATATGGTTTACAAAGGTGTCTGTGCCCATCGCCTCTGTCAGACTTGACTGACCACCCTCAAAATGATAGTATTTGAAAAATGGGGGGTGGGGAGAATGAACAGCTGAAGTCTTTTGCTAATTATTAGATATAGAATCTGAGTTATACAAGTGAATAGAGTAAGTAGATCTCATATCAAGCGTTCTCATCACAGAGAAAATTTTTTCAAATCTGCATGGAGTAAGAGCTTCACAGCCACCACTCCTGAGGTTCCTTCTTACTCTGAAATTCTGTGCAGTTCCACCCGGCAGAATTTTCAAAATTCTTCTCTATTTTTCTTCATCGTCCATGTTAGACTGTTCATAGTTGTGCTCAGAGAGGCACAGGAAGAGAAGCTGAGAGTCAGGAGACACGGGTTCCTAATTTAGTCTCCCACAGTGTGGTCTTAATTAAACACTGCTTTGTCTTCTGATAACTCTGTTGCCTGTCTACAAATGAAAATCATGCTAGCCCTTTACTACCTCAGTGGAATGGTATAAGGGGAAAACAAAGGATGATATGAAAATGTATTGGTGAATGGAAGCATAAAACTCTTTCAAAAGCAACACTAACACAGTATATTAGTCCTCTTTTTTACATCACCAATACACAAAGAAGAAAGTGAAAGCAGAAAGAAAGAAGGAAAGAAGAAAGGAAAATTTTATAATCATTTCAAAATGCAGTCCTAACTATGTTAGACACTAAAGATCTGCATCCAATCTTCAGTACTACCTTTAGTGGTATAGATTTCAAAACACTATTTTATGTCTGCTTTAGCAGACATAATATGAATGACAGATTACAAAAAAAATAAAGACCAGAGCCAAGAGAAAAAACAAAAGAGAGTCTACCAATATATCCATATTCATTTTGGTATGTGTAATCTAAAAAAAAATCATGCAAACCCATTCATGTTTATAAGATATGTCATCCTATTTTCTTTCTCAAACTCCTTTCTCTTGATTTCTTGACAGATTTTCTAAATTTTGCAGTCTCTCTTTGCATATTAAGCTTAAGTCAGCTTCAAATGGAAGCACAAGCAACCTTGCTAAAACACTTTGTTCAATGAAGGATAAAGTATATCACTTACCACATTATTATTTTTGCAAAAAGCTATTCTGTAAATATATAGGCTTATATAAACTTAAGTAGTCTGAGTCAAGGATGCACAGGAAGGAATACAAACGTATCTACCAGAGCAAAGCTCACAGTGGCCTGGCTCTAACAGACACTTGCATATCCTCATTTAAGGGGCAAAGAAAAAATCATATGTCCATTTTAGTGACTCCATCCCAAGATGGTGCACTATTCCTTTTATTATATTTTCAGATAAATACATATGGGACCCGTCAGATGTCAACAGTGGCTCAGGAAAGAGTACGAATTAGTCACACTGGCACACAGGGCTCAAGAACAATGAACAGTGCTTTGGAAGACCCTTGAATACAAGCCTATTTGCCTCTTAATCCAAATGAATAATTAATGATAATTATCATGCTGCAGTTATTATCTGTGATAATAATATATCCGTAAGGTGAATAAATTCAATCTGCTACTATGCAGAAATGGCAACTCATAATATTCTTAAGAAATACAGATATAATTATCAGTATTAATGGTTCAAGGAAAAAAGATTTTTTTTATATGTGGAATTACAGCAAAAGGTCTAAAGTAAGGTGGAAATAAATCCTCCTAATAATGTATTTTTCTTTTTTTCTTTTTGCATAGCCATCACTGCTGTGGGACTGCTGTGGTGGTGATGTTAGGCTCTTACTTTTGTGGGTAGGATTTATTTATTTATTTATTTATTTATTTATTTATTTATTGCCACACCAGGGGGCTGAGCCCATGACTTTGTGCATACTTTGCAAGTGCTCTACCACTGAGCTGCATTCCCAGCCCCCTTTTTAATTTTCATCTTGACGCAGGGTCTCCTTAAATTATGCAGTTGGCCTCTGGCCTCAAACTTGTGATCCTCCTGCCTCCACCTGGGATTACAGGCGTGTGTCACTGCACCAGGCTGGCAGGATCCACTTAAGTAAAAGCATTGCCATGCACTATGCCCTGTGATCTGCCTGTGACATTTCCCTCACCACCCTGTAGAAAATGACTCCAGTTCATTTAAATATCCAATAAAGGGTGTGTGAAACATGTTAGGACACATAAGAATGGCTGGACCCCCAATTTGACAATCTGACACTTAAAAAGAAAGAAAGTAAGCAAAAAGTAAAACCAGCAGGGCAGTCCTGATTTATGGTGGGTGTGGAAGGTGGTTGTTCGTTTTAAAATGCTCTAACGGATCCTAACCAACTGGTGAAATGGAATGCAAGTATAGCACACGGACTCATCCTTCCCTCCAGTTCTCAGTGCCTTTGGAAGGGAAGCTGCTTGACTCTACCATCGTGTGTGTGTCTGCATGCACAAGTGCACAAGGATGTACGCTTATATGCATATCCTTTTTGTAAAATATCTTTTGTAAAATATCTATTGAAATTTAATTTACATTAAGTAAAAATTACCCACTTTTGATGTGTAGGTCCTCAAGTTTTGGAAAAGTTATACAATCATGTAGCTTTGATCACAATTGAGATATAGCATATTTCCATGATCCCAAAAGGCTCTGTCATGATTCTATATAATCAATCTCTTCCTCACTCTCAGGCCCTACTATCTATTTACTTTCTGTTCCTCTAATTTTGCTTTATTAAAATATCAAGTAGATTGAACTATATGTGGCTTTTTTGTGTGTGTTTGGCTTCTTTCACTTAGCATTTTGCTTTTAAAATTCACCCATATCATTGCATGTATCTATAGTTTGTTCTTTTTGTTCCTTGAGTAATATTCCATTGTTTTGTTTTATCTCAAGTTGTTTATTCATTCACCAGTTCATGTATAATTGCATTATTTTCAGTTTTAACAATTATAGATAAGGCTGCTATAAGATTTGCCTACAGTTCTTTATACAGACCCATCTTTTCATTTTTCTTAGGCAAAGTACCTAGACAGGGAATTTATAGGTCAAATGAAAATGTGTATTTTTAGAAGACTGCCAAACTATTTCCCAACGTGGTTGAAATGCTTTAGATTCCAGCAGCAGTAGCTGAGAATTCCAGTAACTTTGCTTCTTTAACAACACTTGGTATTGTCAATTTGAAACTTTTGTTATTCTGGTTGGAATGCAGTATTATCTAATGGTGGTTTTAGTTCACATTTCTCTATTGACCAAGATAGTGAGTATCTTTTTCATGTGTTTATTTACTGTCCATGAAACTTGTTTGGTAAATTGTTTGCTAAAATCTTTTTCTATTTAAAAATTTGGGGCAGTATGTCTTCTTACTGCATTGTGAGAATTTTTTATTTGTTTTGGCTACAACTCCCTTTTCAGATATATGTTTTGAAAATGTTCTTTCCTAGTCTGTGACTTGTGCTATCATTTTGTAAACAGCGTCCTTCGAAGAGAAAAAGATTTTAATTTTTTGAGTCCTTCTGAATTTAGCAACCAAAGCAAACTGAAGAGATCATGCAGAAAAACTTTCTTACTCCCCAATAAATCAGTGATATTTATTGAGTACTAACTACATGTAAGATGCTGGGCCAAACCTATGAAAGCATATAAGAACTGACTTTAGAAAAAAAAATAGCAGCAATAGTAATTCAAGAACTTATATAATTCAGTTAAATGCCATCCTACACTATGCTATTTTGTCTTGTAGACATAATTATACATAAATATTTTTACTTAGCAAAAATATCTACAGTTATATTACAACTGTGAGAATAATCTCCCTCTGATAAACTATTATAAATTTATTTGAATTCTATCATTTATAATCTTCATATTGTTGAGGTACATAAGCAGAAAACTTAGCAGTTACTTGGTATGCTTAATATGTTGGCATTGGAAAATATAACTATTTGATATTGGGGGAATGTCTGAAGTATTACAAGAGTATTAAAACAGTGAACTCTAAGGAATGCTTAACAGCTTGATTTTTGACAGCAATATTTACTAAGGAATTACTGCAGAACTTTCAAGGTTTATGAAAGTTCTATGTCCATGTAAAATATTAAATAGACTTCCTCATGCTTGATCAGGTAAGCAAATAGGAAAGATTATCAAGCCCACTATTTGCAACAATGTTTAAAATTTCTTTCTCTTTTTGTACTATGTGTAATTCTCTTGTATTTATGTGGTCTTCATGTGAATATATTTTTTACAGTGGTTCTAAAGATAATCTGATTTTCATGGTCCAGAAACAAAAGTTTATCTTTGTAGAATCAGATTTTGTCCTTTTTCTTTTAAAACTATTTTCACATCCTACTCTTGTTTTTTAAAATGTAAGCATTAAAATTTTGGTGTTGTAGAACATCAAAAATTAATTTTTTCACTTTAAAAACAAATTAGTCTCTTTCAGAGATATCTTTGTGAACTATATAAAATCCCATTTTTACCTCTTTTGAAGAGAAAACATCCCAAAGTTGGAGTGCTTGTTATATGTTGGGGAGGGGATCACAAGTGCATGGCAGTTTATCTCCCTCAGATCCTCTGCCCTTGAGAATGGGAAAAAATACTTAAATAATTATAAAAAGGGAAGGCTTCACCATGATATACAATTATTTCATACCTCCTGTTTCCAATGTTTCTGCTTGTGCTACTAAAAAATTACTTCACTGCAGGACCGGGAGAGAAGCAAGTCATTGGAACCAGGACATCTTAGCTTTGGCCAGTTTTCATTAGACAAGTATATATTTTCCTAGTTCAGGAGAAACTTTGAATTTTACTGAGCCTAACAAAAAAATTATTTTAGAATTGCTAATAATATAATTTCAATATTGTGATACCTTTTCATTGAAGCAAGACTAAGACATGGTACTGGCTATCTGATGTTCAAGTATCAGCTTTGCAGGGTAAAAACTGCTTTTCTCTAAATTGTTTGAATAATTGATAAGTCAGGACAGAGTCTCAGATAATAAAGAATTGAACAAACTAGAGAAATTAAAAAAACATCTTGCCAGCTCCTTTCTCAGATGAGAAAACTACCTAATTTTGACAGACCTTTGAATCCAATGCATTGTTTGAATCAGTTATTCAATAATACTCAAGGCCAGAAAATGTTTCCTTAGGTCTGAATCCAATGCCTTATGGGAGAACATGGCTTCAATTCCACTCGTCTGTGGACACGTTACTCTGCTTAGAGGCTGTCACACACCTGAGGACAACAATTAAAACCCCTCAAGTTTTTCCCAGCATTATAATCACCTTGGAGGCAGAATTCTAAATCTGTTCTAAATTCCTCTTTTCTCTCTTACAGACCTTCATAAACAGCAGAGCTTCTTCATAAAGATCTGAATAGAATTGATTCATGTGGAGAGAAGTTACTTTTGTGCACCTTAATATTTGAATTGTTTTGTAAAAATTACAGTGCCATGTTATTAACTTACCCCTGGTTTATTACCCACTGGGTACCTCTGATCATTTCGGATTTGCATTTCCTTCATGAGCACTCCTAGGTTTATCCCGAGTGGGCACATTGTAAAATATACATACATTTACTTTCCAGTTTATAACATTGCACTTGAAAATCCTTATTGGTTTCACACCCTTTCTTCTTTCAATAGGGTCACACAGAAGTAGGATCCTGTGTTTTAGTGTGATGGTGGGTTGGCAGAATTTTCATTTTTTTCTTTTGCCCGCCTGCCTGCCTGCCTGCCTGCCTGCCTGCCTGCCTTCTTTCCTTCCTTCCTTCCTTCCTTCCTTCCTTCCTTCCTTCCTTCCTTCCTCTTTTTCTTTCTTCCTCTCTTTCTTTATTTCCTTCTTTTCTTTTGTCTCTTCTTTTCTTTTCTTTTTTTCCTTTCTTTTCTTGCTGTACTTAGGGTAGAACTCCAGGCCTTGCACGTTAGGCAAGCATCCACCATTGAGCCATACTCCAAAGACCCACTTTTATTTTATTATTTTTGAGACAAAGTCTTGCAAAGCTGCAAGGCCTCTGGCCCTGAACCTGTGATTCTCCCACCTTGGTCTCTCAATAGCTAAGATTACAGGCATGCATCACAGAACTTGACCCAGAACTTTTATTTTATTTTTTACAATATAATACTTCTGAAATTTGAAAACACATTATGGGGGAAAAAAAGAAGAAAGACAGACAAGGAAAAGAAAAAGGACGGCTGATGGAGTTCCAGACGCAACTGAGACAGAACTGAGATAGGCGTGGTGAGATAGAACCAGTGCCATGGACAGCATTATGTCTGCGGTGCAGATGGTGAAGACAGTGCAGTGTAAGGAGAGGTGGAGTCCATTTGTGGTAGAGGAATTGGGGAGTCCGAATGCCTATTGTAAGGGAGATAAATTTGCTGGATGCCATTTTTTATTAACTGGTTCATTTCTTTATTATCTTGGATACACCCCCACGCTATAATTTCTGTGATTACTAAGTAAATTGTAACTTAAGTTCCAAACAGCGGCCTGTGAGGAATATATTCACTAAATCTACTTAAAATGTTAAGACTAAACAATATTTATGATTTTAAAATTTACCTGGAAAATATATGTTGTTAGGTGTCATCAAGTCGGGCCTGACTCATAGCGACTCTACGTACAACAGAAGGAAACGCTCCTTGACAATGTGCCATCCCCGGCACTATGTTAGTGCTTCTCTGCTATCCATAGGGTTTTTGATGGTTTCAAGAGTGTGTGCCAAGTCTCTCATTTTTGTGGTGCTGGGGATCAAACTCAGGGCCTCAGGGCATGCAGAGGAAACACTTTACCAACCAAGCTAAGCTCTAGCTGGAAAAATATACGCTGCCTCTTAAATACAGATGCTTTGTCAGTCTGAGTAGTCTTGGAAATTTGCAAAAATACTTTGCATGGAGTTAAAGAAATAATTATGTCATACCTAAGTGCTTTCCATAAACTTTTCTCTTCATTCCCCAGTATTCAATGTGCTGCCTGACATATGTAGAGATGATACTCTGGTAATAATGATAATGCAAGGTTTTGTGCCTCAAAGTAATAGATTTACCCTGAGCTTTTATGTTCTTTTATTTGATAGAATGCATTTGTGACTAAATATACCTCCCAAATGTCTGATTGAAGTTAGTGTAGATGTGAAATAAACTAAATCTATGAGAATACAATTTAGAAACTTTTATATATTTTTTTCAAATTTAACATTTTATGAGAAGAGTTTCTGACTTAGATTTCTTTAGGAAATTTTAGGATCCTTAGATTTATCACCTGAGTGGGTAAATTAAAGCACAAACACCTCCGCACACATTTACAATTATACTATCGCCTTGTATGTTGGTGAGAGGAAATGGTCTAAGTTATGGAACTGCAACACATATTCAAAGGGTTGTGCCTGCTATGTTTTTGTGTGTAATGGCCTGGAGCAAGATGATTTAGTTTTGACTTTCACTATAGTCATCCTGAGTCAAAGTTGTGTGATAAAGTGAATTTGTATGAGGCTCTTTCTGTCTTTCTTTTTTGACTCTCTTCCTTTCATCCATCCAGACCTCAGTTACTTTGTATTCTCAAGCTGCTTGTAGTCTGTTTAGAATTCTCCACTAAAACATGACCACTTGGGCCTTCCCTCTTTTCCAGAGTTCATTCCTCTACTCCATTCAAGTGAATCAGCCCCTCTTACCATAATCAGGATTTTTAGATGGTAGGAACTGATAAGACTTATATAAAAATGTAAACCCTAGAATTCTTCACCTGCAGTGATTAGCATTTTGAGACTTTCAGATACTCTTGCAGCATCAATGAAAGAGATGTTTGAGTGTCAGAGACTGATTTGGCTTTATGCATATTGTGTCTACATATCTAAGAACATGGTTGCATATACATATTTGGCTAACTCAAAAGTATGTCTGGCAGGAAAGCAGGAAGAGTAGTTGATTTTCTCACAGCATATGTCACTCCTCCCCTTACAATCTTTTCACAAAACATTTTCAAGTTAATATTAAACGATCTGGTGATCTTTGGTACCATCATACAAAGACTTTTAGAGAAAGCAGAGTAATAGAGCATGAGGCCAACAGGCTGAAGAGGGTCAATGTTCTTGATCCCTCAACAACCAGTCATATGGGTTCCACCTAAAGCTGACTCTCCCTGGTGTTAGAATCTAACTAACTCCATGTTGTTGTTGCTGTTAGATGATATTAAGCCAGATCCAACTCATAGTGACCCTGTGTACAACAGAACAAAACACTCTCTGACACTATGCCTAGCACTATGTCAGTGCTTCTCTGCTATTCATAGGGTTTTTGATGGCTGATTATTTTGGGATTGTTTTGGGAATGGTCTGCAGGGTCCTTCTCCCAAGCCTACAGCACCTGGTGTTCCCAGGTGGTCTCCCATCCGTGCACTAACCAGGCCAACTCTGCTTAGATTCCGAGATTGGGGGATTAGATGCCAGGGTGCTATGGCTCCTCAAACTAAAACAATGTGTCAGTTCTCTTCATACCTGGACAGATTCTGATCAGAATACCTTAGCCTTTACCAGCAGTTTGCTTATTCTGCTTATTGGTCTACCAACAGTATCATTATATTTTCATAAAATATATCCTTATAAAATATGTCAACTGCTGAAGTAAAATACAGTAATAACATAATAAATATATAATGTATGGATAAGCAAAATAGAAAGCATTTATATTAATATAATATGAAAACCTAGTCAAGCTTTTAAACTGCCATAGATGTGTAAGTCCTCATAAGCCCTTAAGTACAGGACCTTTATCTCTCTATATACATTTTTTATGGTACTTGGGGTTGAACCAGGGCCTTGCATGTACTTCGCAAGTGTTTTACCACTGGGCTGCACCTCTAGATCATTTTTTATTTCAAGTCAGGGTCTCACTAAGTTATGTAGGCTACCTTTGGCCTCTCAGTTTAGATCCTCCTGTCTGTGTCGCCTGAGTTGCTGGGATTATAGGTGTGAACCATAGCAGTTGGTTCTATGTTATCTTTTTAAGCGTTACTCCTAAAATGGTCAGCCATGTCTTTTTCCATGTTGTTATTCCTTAGACATCCGGGTATAGAAATTCAAGGGTACATTTGGCTCAGAGGATTGAACAAGAGTCTCACCTATTGGCACACTGACACTCTACCCAGCAAATTAGGCTGGTAAATATGAATTTAAGTTAAAGCAGGGAAATGTCTGTAGAACTCTTCAATCTATTTTGATGGCCCTGAATGTGACTTTCATTCTCATTAGAAAAAAAAATCATTAAACACCTTTAAAACTCAGGTCTTTAATATTCTATGATCCTGTAAATTTGTAATTGGTGAAATGGAGTTTTCCATTTTTTCTTTTAAGCTACTGTCTCCACCCTTCATCAAACCCATGATCTGTGAGTCTTTGTCATCTAGATTTTCTCCTCATAACCCTTTTCCACTTCTTAATTGTGATCTTATCAGTCTGTTCCCTACAATTTGCCCCACAAGAATCTCTTGTCTCTCTTCATCCATATTTTTCCATTCATTTCCCTTTCTTTCTCATGGTTTTATAGACCAGAACTCCTCTGCTTTCTCATCATCCACTAATTAGCATGTCTCCATGGTAACAGACAGTTGCAGAGCAGGAATCATTCTCTGAACTGGCTACTGCTGAGCAACCTCTGGGCCTAGCAAGGAGGGGTCTTGACCAGGTTAAGATAGGAAGACTTTTCTCTTCTTGGCAGGAGAGGATCCATACATTTCAGAGAAGGCCCTGATTCCTAGGGGAAAGAATAAGTCAATTTGGTTGAAAAGGAGTGTATACTTGGTCTCAGGCATGCAAAATCAAAGTATGAAAGAAAGTAAGAAAATATTGAAGAAGATGTAGGAAAAATATCTAAGGCTAATTCCTGGTTTGTAAAGATAAGCAGTGCTTCGATCTGGAAGCTGTTATGAAGCCACTAGTAGCCAATATTTGGTAACATATACCACCTCATTTTATATATACAATTCAAAAAGTGTGCCTCATGGGACAGAATCTATGACAAAGAACAACTTTGTTTCTAGATTTATGAGATTTGTTATTATTTTAAAATTTTATGATTATCTTCAGCTAGATATCAACCCATAATCATAAATAATGGCATTAATTATTATAGAAGTTTACTGTTGCAGCTTTTTTGACAAGTTGTAATACATTTCATAAAGCATATAAAAACACATTTCCTATATATTTTCCTAAAGGAGACTAGGAAAGATATTATTTGTTGTAATTAATTATCTATTATGCATTAGAGTCTAAACTAGGTGTCTTGCCTATATTGTCTTAGAGCTCATGAAAAATTTTCCCTTTTGGAAAAAACATATTACTAATAATTTTTAATATACAACTTAATGTGCCTTATTATGACATTTCCATACATGCATTTTTTTTTTTTTGCAGTGGTGGGGACTGAACCCAGGACTTCGCACCTACTAGGCAGATACTCTACCATTGAGCTACATCCCCAGCCCAACATGCATTTCATTGTACATTGCTCATGTTAACTGCCTCCTTATCCTCTCATTACCTTTCTCTCCCAATACCCTCCATCCCCACCAACAGTCATGATGACTTTTCAAGGTAAGATACTATTATTCCTATTTTCTGTATTAAGAAACTGAGATTCACAGAGTTTGAAGGGTCCTCTCAAAGTCAAAAAGTTAGTAAGAGCCTAGCATTAGGCTAGATACCTAAACACAAGTCTATGTTTAAGTATGTGTTACCTGTGCATTACCATATAAAGCTTTTTGTTTTTGTTTTTGTTTTTTGAGACAAGGTCTTGCTATATAGCTTAGGCTGGCCTCAAATTCTTGATCCTCCTGCCTCAGCCTCCCCTATGCTAGGATTACAAACATGGGCCACCATGTTTGTAATTTCCAATGATGTTTGTGTGAGGATTAGAAAACCATGTAGACACAACAGTGCAGATTTCTGTTCACATAGGAAAGTCTTGATCAATGAGAAGGGGGGGCTGAAATATGAGGTGGCCTGAGTTGGAAGCTATAGTATCTTAAAAGTTGAGGGCAAAAGGAACAGATGGTCTTCCTGGATATCAAGGAGTAAAATGTTTTAGCAACATGTGGAACCTCCCAGAATAGGAATTTCCCACTTGAAGACCTGTAAGGCATGGTAACCTTCTTGGAAACTTTCTGCCCCTGGACCTGTAAACTGGGCTGACACTGCTATGGGAACTCTGCTCTTGACGGCAAGTGGGGAGGAAGAACCTGTGCTGCTTGGTGATGGCTAACCTCTCATCCTTTTTGCCTGAGAACTTATGATGAAGAAACCATCCTTATTTTCAAATTTGAACGAGGTATTGTCAATTTGTATACTGCATTCCATAAATTGAAGGTGTGAAAGTTGCTGATACGAAGATAAAATCATTCTTGCTAGATTCAGACAAGATGAGAACTGTAAGATAATGAAGGAGAGCTCATGCCCACTTAAGTACTCTATCAAGGACTTTCTGAAAAATCCCACAACAAATCCCACGATGTTCAGCATTTGTCTCTTATTTACATATTTCTGTAAAGCATGTGCACATATTTCTGTAACATAGTTTACCTGTAACATTGTTTAAGACACAGCCATCTAGATAAGACACTCTTCACAGAACAGTTGAAGGATTGTTGCCAGTGGGATAATACCAACTCCTGCTTTGGGTCTCTAAGACCAATGAACTTGGTTGACAAGTAGCTCATGTGAAGTTCTCTTATTTTGCTAAAAAATTAAAAAGACCTCCTCATAGCTTCAATCTCTTTGGATATGTATGTAATTACCTATGGCATACCTTATTACTATGTTATTTCTGAATAAATTTTTTGAGAATCTCTATTTGTTATTTCCCCTATGTGTCTTATCAGCTTATGCTGTGGGGGCTTACGTGTTGCAGCACAGCTGAAAGCTATGCCACAGGTATTTCAGATACCATCAAGGCCACCCATGATGGACAGGTTTCAGCTGAATTTCCAGACTAAGACAGACTAGAGAGAGGACCTGGGAGCCCACTCCCAAAACAATTAGCCATTGAAAACCCTATGGATAACAGAAAAGCACTCTCAAACATAGTGATGAAAATGCCCCCAGGCTAGAAGGCATTCAAGAAACCTCTGGGGAAGAGTTGCCTCCTCAAAGTAGAGTCAACCTTAATGACAGGAATGGAGCAAAACACCTAGGAGCACGGTACCTCCTTCTGCTGATGTGACACGACTCAAAATGAGAAGAAATGTAGTGACTGCAACATTGGGCTCAAACATAAAAAGACTGTGTGCATGGCATAATGTTGGGTAGTGTTCATTGTGTTTTACATAAGAGTCCCTATGAGTCAAATCCCACAAGATAGCATGTAACAATGACAATTTGTTATTTAGTTTAATAAAGGTCAACCTACATCTCAAAGTTCATTTAAACCATGAATACCATATTTATCATTAACATATAAACAAAATATCTGAAATTTAAGGGGGAAGGCATGACTTCTATATGCCAAATACTATGCCAAGGGCTTTTTACATGCTGTTGGTGGTGATTATTATGAGGCTGTGACTCTCATATCTACTTCCGGATGAAGCACAATCATCTGGTTGTCATTGTTCTCTGAAATCCATCCCCAGGTTTGGAAGGAGGATACTCTTCCCATGACCTGCACCTGCTGATGACTAAGGATGGCAGGGCTGCTAATGTGGGTCTGTTTATGGGAGATGGAGAATTCTTTGACAAGTGAGGTAAGCTTGAGAATGACTCATTGGGCTTGAATAGCTTTCCTAGAATCACAATCAAGGCACTTACAGTCAGCCTTTTCTTCTCCTTAGGAGGGGCCAGATGGCCTTGCCATCCAACTGCTCTGCCCCATCCTACCTCACAGGAGTTTCCCCTAATGAACTCTCTTGATGCCTTCTTGTTGGAGGAGCTCTATCAGCATATTACCTAATTTAGCCTTGCTGATCTTATGAGCTGCCTGGAGGCATACCACTATGGCGTCCGATCCCATCAGATCTCAGAAGCTAAGCAGGGTTGGGGCTGGTTAGTATTTGGATGGGAGACCGCCTGGGAACACCAGGTGCTGTAGGTTTGGGAGAAGGACCCGGCAACCCACTCCCAAAAAACAATCACCATTGAAAGCCCTATCAATAGCAGAGAAGCACTGACAATAGTGTTTCGCCTGTTGAACCTAGGGAGGCTATGAGTCGGACACCAACTAGATGGCACCTAACACCAACAATCTCATGAGCTACTTAATGATGATAAGAAATTAAGCCTCAGTGAGTTTAAAATGCTCATGGGTCACCAAGCTAACTAGTGACAGGCTTCAAACAGCTCTGTCTGCTCTTGTGGCCTCTTGACTCTCCCCACCACACCACATTGCCAACGATGCTTTATAGTCTTCACTACTTAATAATCCATCCTACCTGTTGGTAGAGTCTATGGTACAAAAGAGACCAGGCAAAACTCATTCTAAAGCTCCTTGAGAAAAATCAGGAAGAAGGCAAGTAATTAATATAAAATGTTCACCCTTTTCATCGACTTATGGTTTAAACTTTTTCATATGTGTTACTGACAGGGAGATATCTAGCGACATGAATGTGTTCTCCTCCTCCTCCTCCTTCTCCTCCTCCCCCTCCTCCTCCGGTTTTCCATTTGTTGTTGTTAGGTGCCATTGAGTCATATCCAACTCATAGCAACCCACATAGGGTTCTCAGTGGCTGATTGTTTCAGAATTGCTTTAGGAGTGGATTACCACATCCTCCTCCCATTTTCTTAATGCTGAGGATTGAACCCAAGGCCCCAGGGACCACAGAGTGACACTCTACCAACTGAGCTAAACCCAAGCTTTTTCCTCTAACACCCCTTTTTAGGTAAATCAGAGCTTCAGCTGCTGCATCTATATTTCAGAGAGAGACTGTGAATTTGTGACATTCTCTGAGGTGTCTGACTGAGGTCTAGGAATCAATGAAGAGACTACAGTGAAACACAAACATCATATTTGCAAGTGCTAGAGTGATTATTGTCTGAAAGTCTTAGTGTTATTAAAAAGGTAGCTGTTCTCATTTGGATCAGTCAGCAGTGTGAGTTTTCTGAAGGCAAGAAGGCCTTCTTCCCAGCATGGATAAAAGCCCAGTACAGAGTAGGGCTGCAGGCAAAAGCCATGGTAGCAGGCTCTGGGAAAGCCCTGGTAACTAGAACTGATTCCTAATGAGTCAAGAACCCAGTAGCAAAGTGAAGAGAACAAAGGGGGTCTTTTTTATTTTTTCATCCCATTCCTTGTTCATTCTGAGAAAAAACAAAAACAAAAAAGAACAATTTACTATAATTCACTCCAAAACCTGGGGAGGGTTCAAGAGGACAGGGAGCCTGAGGGCCTGCACCTTAGTGGCTTCTTGGAAGATGCTGTGTTGAAGATGTTTTGTGCCAGAACATCATGTTTCTCTCGTTACTTTGCAGGGCACCTTTCCACGTGATTAGGAAACTCAATTCTTCACAGAGTGGTGCCACAGGGGCTGTCAATGGGTTCTCTTTGTTTCTCAGGGCCCCACTGGTCCTCAGTCAGGGCCCCACTGGTCAGTGTGTGATTTGTTTCCCCAGGATGAATCTTGCACTAGATCTTAGCACACTGGCGGAGGCTCCCCCTGTTGGTCTTTCTCTCAACACTGCTTTAACTCCACAGCATCCTGTGTACCTCTCCAGTTCATTTTCTACACCTTTTCACGTCATGCATTTGACAAAACAAAGCGCTTTTCATTCTTCTCTGCTCTTTTCTATGTCCTGCCTTTGCCCATACAGTTCCTTCTGCTGGTACCATCCTCCAGCCCCTCACAAATTCTGCACTTTTTTCCCCTTATTTGGTGGATATCTAATTCCATTAAGACCAAGTTCAGATGCAACCTCCTCTGGGGAGCCTTCACTCTACTCACCAAACTCCTTTATTTCACTTTCTGTACATTTTCATAATGTTGCTGAGCTCAAATTAATTCTGTTTATCTATGAAGATATCCATTCAAATTCTACTTTTTTTTGAAGTGACTATAAAGTAATTGGTATTGGAATGATCACTTTTATAGATAGTATCTATTGAATTTTTATTTGGCAAAAAGCCTAGAGAAGGTAATTCCTTTGGGTTGAAATGGGATATTACTGCACTCTGAAATTACTGAAGAATTGAGTCTTAAAGAAAAGGGGATAAAGTGGCTGGGGATGTAGCTCAGTGGTAGAGCACTTGCCTCATAAGCCCAAGGCTCTAGGTTCAATCCCTGGCACTGTAAACAAACAAGCAAAAACAAACAAACAAACAAAAAGGGGCAGGGCCAGATGTGGTGACACATGCCTGAAATCTCAGCACTCTGAATTAGGAGGATCGTGAGTTTGAGGCCAGCCTGGACTAAATAGCAAAAGACTGCCCCAAGAAAAATGGAGAGATGACTATAGCTATGAAGGGCATTTTTTACTGCCCATGAAACAATACAAAATAAGGAAAACAAAACAAAAATCTTTGTTGCTGAGAATCTCTGATTCCCTCAGAAGTTTTAGGAACAGGTTCTGGAAAATTACCATCCCCTCTTCCAGTGACCTTCTGCCCACTGTAGAGCTTATATTAATAATCTGTCTCATAGGTCTCTTTGGAATTCACATTATTTGGTCACCAGTGCTGTGGGCTCTAGAGCCCTCCAGTGTCAGCAGGGTATAAACCTGGCCTGGTTCCACTCTGCATGGCCGCCTTGGCCAGGAGCCTCTCAGGCTAAGTCACTCCTTGCAAAGTTGTAGGTAACTGCCAGCATGTCTGCCTAGTGCAGGTTATACACTATTTAATGCTGGTGGGAATTTTGATCCACTTCCTAGTTCTGCTCCGAGCCATGAGAAGCAGGTGGCAAACTCCATAAAATGATCAATCTGAAAAATACCTTTTATTTTTCCCTAATAAAGCTGTCAGAAAATATCTTTTGAAATGGAGAACTCTGATTTGAACTGATGACATAGACCATAGGCCTATAAGCCACAGCCTATGGGGCAAATCTGTCCTGCAGCTGGCTTTCCTTCAAGTTTATTGGAACAAGACCATGCCATTTTTTACCCTTTTCTATTACTGCACTCACATAATGCAGAGCTTGAGCAGTTGCAAGAAAAACTGTATGGTTCACAAATGCAAAAATATTTACTACTTATTCCTTCACAGAAGTGTGTCAACTCCTAAGAGCAAGCCTGAATCAAACTCCTGAATATGCAATTCTTACCAAAGTCTGATTGTGAGAATATATTTCTCTCAGGTCTTATAACCAAGAAAGCTCTGTGCTACTGGTCAGGTTGTCATTTTATGGGCACCATGATTTTTTTTGCAGGTCTGTGGGGGTTGAACTTAGAGCCTCACACATGCTAGGCAAGTGCTCTACCACTGAGCTGCACCCCCAACCCCATTTGATTTTTTATTTTAAGCCTCACTAAATTGTGCAGGCTATTTCTGGTCTTGAACTCATGATTCTCCAGCATCAGTTGCCCGAGTATTTGGGATTATAGGCAGGCTTCACAGCCCCTGGCTCATGGCACTGCAAATATTATGAAGGATGGGCTCTTCTTCCCTTCAGCTTTGGCTCCCGGAACATCCTGGGCCAATACCGTAGTCGTTCTTTGCAGAAAGGTTGTTGTTGTTGTTGTTAGATGCCGTAGAGTCGGTATCTGACTCATAGCGACCCTATGTAACAGGGAAAACACTATTGTCAGTGCTTCTCTGCTGTTCATAGGGTTTTCAATGGCAGGTTGATTTTTGGGAGGGGGTTGCCAGGTCCTTCTCCCAAGCCTACAGCATCTGGTGTTCGCAGGTGGTCTCCCATCCAGGTACTAACCAGGCCCAACCCTGCTTAGCTTCCGAGATCTGACAGGATCGGATGCCACAGGGCTACAGCTGCAGGCAATTCAGAAAGGTAGGTGGTGCCAATTTTTACCCAATTGTCATTTTTTTCTCCCTTTAAATCTTCTTCACTCTAATTTCCTAATTATTAGGAAATAATATTAAATAATTATTAGGTCTTAATGGCCTTCTATATATGTATTGCTTTGTAACATGTTAAGTACTTAGCCTACAGTGGTATCACTGTGGTGACCAGTCCCATCAAATCTCAGAAGCTAAGCAGCATCAGGCCTGGTTAGTTCTTGGATGGGAGACTGCCTGGGAACACCAGGTGCTGTGGGCTTGGGAGACGGACCCTGCAACCCACTCCCAAGAAACAATCAGCCATTGAAAATCCTATAGATAGTAGAGAAGGACTGACAATACTGTTTTGCCTGTTGTACGTAGGGTCCCTATGAGTTGGACACTGACTTGATAGCACCTAAGAACCACAACACATACTTAAGGATTATGTACCTTCCACACTTTCATAGTTCAATTGTCTGAATTAGCTGCATATGTATCTGTCTCTATGTCCTAGTTTAAATATTCCTTAGGTGGGTGTAGGGGGGTGCTCTGTGGTACAGTGCATGAGCAGCATGTATGAAACCCTGTATTTAACCCTCAGCATCACCAAAACTAAACATAAAAATGAGCAAACAAGCAAACAAACAGCTCTACAGGAGTATTGACTATATAATCAAGTTCATAGAACGTAATAGATGTACAGATTTTTTTGTTTGCTTATTTGTTTTTTGTTTGATTAGTTTTAGTAGCAAGTTGGTTTTCGAAAGTGCTCATTTCAAAGATCAGCAAATTTTTGACAAAATTAGTTGGCATCTGTTGTATCAGTAACAGTCTCTGCAAGATACCTAAAGTTGATTCCATTGTTGTGTAATGCATAGTTTTCCTGCTTTTATTAGTAAACTAATAATTGTCACTATTCATTAAGCACCCACCATTTTGCCAATGCTTTGCATACATTGTTGAATTTATTCTGTGTCTCACTGCATGATAGGTCCTGATATTCCTACTTCATAAGATTGTGAGGATGAAAACTCAGAGAGATGACATGCCTTGCTGGGAGAGTGTCCAGAGTTCAGGCTGCATATGTCAGGCAGGAATGAAGCAGGTGGATGAAATGCAATGTAGAGTCATGGGCCAGCAAGTGCGTGCTTTGTTCAAGGGGAAGCGGCCCTTACCGCCTATCACCAGGCTGAAGTGTCAGCTCACTATCTCTTCAACTCCTAGTGTCAGAATCAGAAATCCAGACCTGCAATGACATGCTTTAATTTTACAAGCACTGTTCAGGAGTAAGGAAACATTTTGTAGGGTGGCTTTGCCACCTGGGCGACTACTCTTCAGCTGCTGGGTTAAGGCCATAGGCCCTGGCATGAACAAGTTGGGTTTGAATCCTCACTGTACCATAGTCTGTGTTATTTTGAGCAACCTAACCTCCTTAAGGTTGAGGGTCCTTAATTAAACAATGGGACTGATTGTACTAAATACTGAATTTTCATGGAGGGTTTAAACCATGCCTGCCTCATAGAACACACTTATGAAGTGGCTACTTACCATTGTGGGCACAGCTTAGGAACATAAAGCTAGTGATTTCATATCTGGGATTTGCAACCAGGTCCTTACCACCTCACAGCTACATCCTGTACCCACTGTGAAATCTTGTCTCTCATAATACAATGTTTTGTTTTGTTCTTAACCTAGTTTGCCAGTTATTTACCACAATAGGACAAGACCAACAATTTCATGGGCCATATAAAAATTCTTACTGAAGAAGCATAATTGACTGAATAAATTATTGCTTTCAATTTTCTCAAAAAGTTCTTTTAAAAATTCTCACAATTCCATCTAAATAAAAAAAGGTTAAATTAAAAAGGGCATATATAGGTCCTATTGATTTTACTTGGTGTTGCTGTTAGGTGCCATCGAGTAGAGTCCGACTCATAGCGACCCTATGTACAGCAGATCGAAACACTTGCCGATTCTGTGCCAGGCAAATGATCTTATTTATGTTTAAGCCCATTGTTGCAGACACTGTGTCAATCGATCTGGTGGAGGGTTTTCCTCTTTTGTGGTGACTGCCACTCTCCCAAACATGATGTCCTTCTCCAGGGATTGATCTCTCCTGACTACATATCTGAAATATGGAAGACGCAGTTTGGCCATTCTTGCTTCCAAGGAGCACTCTGGTTGCACTTCTTCTAGGACAGATCTGTTAGTTCTTTTGGCACTCCATGGTATATTCAATAGACGTCTCCAGTACCACAATTCAAAAGCATCAATTCTTTTTCTGTCTCTCTTGTTCAATGTCCAGCTTTCACAACCATATGATGCCACTGAAAATACCATGGCATGAGTCAGACGCACCTTCGTCTTCAGTGTGACATCTTTGTTTTTCAATACTCTAAAGAGATCTTTTGCCACAGCTTTTCCTAGAGCAATGCGTCTTTTGATTTCTTGACTGCTGCTTCCATGGGTGTTGATTATAGAGCCAAGCAAAGCAAAATCGTGGACAACCTCAATCTTTTCTCCATTTATTGTGAAGTTGTGTGCTGACTCAGTTGTAAGGATTTTTGTTTTATTGATGTTTAGTCACAATCCATATTGAAAGCTATGATCTTTGATCTTCATCAGTAAATGTTTTAAATCCTCTTCACTTTCAGCAAGCAGAGTGGTGTCATCTGCATAATGCAGGTTGTTGATGAGTCTTCCTCCAACCTTGATGCCACGTTCTTCCTCATAAAGTCCAGCTTCTCGGATTATTTGCTCAGCGTATAAATTGAAGAGATAGGGTGAAAGTATACAGCCCTGACGCACACCTTTCTCAACTTTAAACCACTCAGCGTTTCCTTGTTCTATTCGAACAACTGCCTCCTGGTTCATGTACAGATTTCTTATGAGCACAATTAGGTGCTCTGGTATTCCCATTTTCCAAAGTGTTATCTATAATTTGTTATGATCCACACAATCAAATGCTTTGGCATAGTCAATAAAACATAGATAGACATCTTTCTGATATTCTCTACTTTCACCTAATATCCACCTGACATCAGCAATGATGTCCCTGGTTCCCTGCCCTCTTCTGAATCCCACTTGATTTTCCGGTAATTCCCTGTCTATATACTGCTGCAGTCGCTTCTGAATGATCTTTAGTAGAATTTTGCTGGTGTGTGATATTAATGATATTGTCCGATAGTTTGCACATTCAGTTGGATCCCCTTTTTTGGGAATAGGCACAAATATGGATCTCTTCCAGTCAGTTGGCCAAGTAGC